>OU612047.1:148758277-149035777 GCA_914767935.1 Coremacera marginata
AACATTCAGTTTTATATATTTGCGAAAGTTTTCCTATTTTGATGACGTTACTTTTTATGGGAGGTAGGCGTGGTTTTCATCCAATTTTGCCAAATATCATAGAGACTGTTCGTATTTTATATCAAAGCTCATGTGATGAATTTCAAAACATTTCCTTAATTTTTGTAGATTTTTAAAAGATTTTACGTTTAAAAAAAGCCAACTTGTATGGGATGTAGGCGTGGTTTTCATCTGATTTTTTCTAATTTCATAGTGATGGTCTACATTAAGTATCAAAGACTATGTGGAAAATTTCAAGACCTTACTTTATTTATTTGATCAGATTTTAAAGAGATTTTACTAAGAGGGAGGTAGGCGTGGTTTTTATCCGATTTGGCTCTTTTTCGAGCTTGATCTTCCTTTCTTAAAAAGAGCTTATATTTTGTATTTCATCGTGATAGCTTTAAAATTACGGCTGTAATCGTGTCGACAGACAGACATATAGACGGACACACGGAAATCGACTCAGGTGGTGTTGCTCATCAAAAACATATATACTTTCCTATACCTGGCACGCCTCCTTATCGGCGTAACAAACGGAATGACAAAGTTAATATACCCCTTACGCATTACGCGTTGTGGCATAAAAATTAAAGCTCCTAGTCTTTAAACCAACATTTCGTCGGTGTTACACATCACCCCACCGATTTTAAAAAAACAAAAAAAAAAACAATATATGAAATTTTTGTCCTATGTTATCCATTTCTCAAAATATTCGACAGCCATTAAAACACTCACTTCGTATTGGTTCTTCTGCAAGGATAGGCCTCTAAGCAAATCAAAAATTAATTTCTTAACACCTTCATTAGAGTAAATAAAAACGTGTTACACATCATCCCACTTGAGCCATCTAATAACATCGCCCAATGGAAACAACAGTGACGAAGTGTTCAAAATGCTTGTAGCGCAAAAACATTTTTTCAATTTTAAATTTTTTAAGAAGTCAAGTGATCGAAAAAAAGCAGCCAATGAAATTGGACTTGGGAAAAAGAAGAGCAAATATTTTGAAAGGCCAAACTCATCACAAGTCACTGATATTTTAAATTTATGACATTAAGAAATATTTTAACCGTTAACGTCTCCGTTAAAAATTAAAAAGTATTTACATATTTTTATATTCTTTACGTTTTATGTTTTTACACATATTACTGCCCTTTTTAATAAATTATTAGCTGAATACCCGGCCTTACTCGGGAGTTGATATATCTCATTTTTGATTTCATTTGTTGATTTGAAAAAACTTTTCACAAACTTTAGAAGGAATTTTGTGTGCATCTGTCAAATCGGTAACTTCAGCGAAATGAGCAAATTTCAGCTTTAATATCTGAAAATTATTAGAAAAAGTGAGGGAAATCGTGATTTATGTGTGCTCGCTGATCGCTTCCAAAGGTAAATTTTCAAACTTTAGTCGGTTCTACTTTTTTAAATCTTTATCAATTTATGCGTTATTGAATGTAAAAACTGGTATTTTTTAATGTTTCTTTATATAATATATTTGTAACACAATTACTTTGGTTGGGTAATCGATAATGAGCTCTGTAATAGGTTGGTAATCGCTTCGGATGGTAATCGCTTCGGTAATGGGCAGTCCGTTGGCAATCGGTTCGTAATCGCTTCGGTAATTGGTAATCGCTTCGGTAATCATTAATGGGTTGGTAATTGCTTCGGTAATCGGTTGGTAATCGCGTCGGTAATTTGTAATCGGTTGGTTATTGCTTCGGTGATCGGTTGGTAATCGATCCGATAATCGGTTGGTAATCACTTCGGTAATCGGTTGGTCATCGCCTCGGTAACCGGTTGGTAATCGGTTGGTTATCGCTTCGGTAATTGGTAATCGGTTGGTTATAGCTTCGGTAATAGGTAATGGGTTGGTTATCACTTCGGTAATCAGTAATGGGTTGGTAATCGTTTCGGTAATTGGTTTGAAATCGTGTCGGTAATTTGTAATCGGTTGGTTTTTGCTTCGGTAATCGATTGGTAATCACTTCGGTAATCGGTAATTAGTTCGGTAATCGATTGTTAATCCCTTCGGTAATTGGCAATCGGCTTGCAATCGCTTTCATTATTGGTAATCGGTTGATAATCGTTTCGGTAATCGGTAATGGGTTGGAAATAGCTGCGGTTATCGGTTGGTAGTTTCTTCGGTAATCGGTAATCGGTTGGTTATCGCTTCGGTAATCGGTTGGTAATCGGTTGGTTATCGCTTCAGTAATTGGTACTCGGTTGGTTACAGCTTCGGCAATAGGTAATGGGTTGGTTTTCGTTTCGGTAATCAGTAATCGGTTGGTAATCGATTCGATAATTGGTTGGTAATCGCTTCGATAATTCGTAATCAGTTGGTAATCGCTTCAGTAATCGGTAATTGGTTCGGTAATCGATTGGTAATCACTTTGGTAATTGGTAATTGGTTCGGTAATCGGTTGGTAACCACTCCGGTATTCGGTAATTGGTTCCGTAATCGGTAATTCGTTCAGTAATCAACTTGCTTAGCATAACCACGGCATAAGCAAAGTTGTACAATGCAACAGAAATGAACAGCTAAAAGCGTGATGATATCGCTAACAGCGTGATAATATCGTGAATCTATAGTTTTGCTCTCTACCAAAAAGTGCTCAACGCGCCTAAAGAAGTTTTCACTTAAAAAATATTAGGGTTAATCTCAGCTTCAGTAGACCTATCGATGTTGTGAATTTGAATTTATGTAATCGAGATACTTTTAGATTTTAAGCTTACTTTAAAAAAGAATGTTTCACATGGAATTTTTAAAATTTAAAATTCGTATTACGTAAAATTTTGACCAAGTACGCCGCCAGCTTCATTAGCATTGTAGATTGCCTTACAAATTTTTTTGAAATTTTTTTTTTGCTGTTGTGTTGTGTTATTGATGAAATAATAAATTTTTAAACTTTTTTTTCCTGCAGCTTGTATACAATCATGTTAAATAGTATAACAGAAATCCTTGACTCGCCTTAATTTTTTTTTTGTTTTAACATTGATTATCTGCTAATAAATCAAAGAAACGAACTGTTTCTGACGCATTCAAGTGTTATTGACACTTTTTAATGACTTGACAAACTTTGTTAATAACAGTTGTCACTCAGTCAATTAAACGGACTGTAAAGTTTATTATTGTATAATTTGACGCTTAAGTTACTTTTATTGGTGTTATATTACAAAAATTTTTTTGCACAAACTGCAATGAATGAAGAATATATCATAAATTGAAATTATTTTATTAAGGCAAGCGTTGGCAACTCATTTATCATGATGATGATAATGATGGTGATGATTAAAGCTATTTGTTGATCACGCTTGTGATCATTGTTAATGTCGTTGATTTCATGGTATTACAACAAATTGTATATCGTACTAAAAGATAAGGACAAGAAATTCTTGGCATTTTTTTTCTTGGCATCACTCGTCCCAAGTTAGTATGTGAGTGTACTTAATGGAATTTAAAACGTTGACAAAAAAGAAAAAAAAGGGTGATTTTTTGCAATTTTTTACAATGATGAGAAAGCGTGTTGAATGTGTTGTTTGAGTTATAAATTTTTTTGCATGGCAATTATTTGTTGCTTGTGTTATATGTGTACATATATAATAACATACGACATTTGGAAGCAACTCGATATAGGTTACTGTGAAATACTTTTTTTTTATATAAATGATCGTATATGATAAAAACAATCAATTTTACGTTATACGCATGATCCAATAAAAATTAAACCGTGAAAGTACCGGAAATGACCAAAGTAATCCGTACAAATACCATTACCTTCTATAAGCGGCTTATAAACATAAACATTCTAACAAATATTCAACCAAAAGTGTCACAAATAATCACTTTCGAAGTAAAAAAGAAGTTCATAAATTTTTGTCACACAAGCAAAAAACAAAAAAACAAACAAAAAAAAAAGAAAATAAAATGACACAAATGAAATTTCCTCGCTTGCATACCTACATAAAACGGAAGCAACATGAAGCCGCCATTAGTTATGCTCCTAACTGTCAGTGCTTTGACAGTTTGTTGTAGCAGTCAATTTTTTTATTTTCTGTGTCCAACATAAAAGTGTGGACAGGAAAAAAAAAGAAAAAGTGCGTAAATTTCATATTGTTATTGCTGACCAAGGTTGAGCTGAAGTTAATCACATAAATTGTAGGCTTAGAGCTAAAATTGTAAAACAAAAAACGGCATCAATGGCAGAGGGACAAAAGGAGATCAATGAAAGGTCAGCAGGAAGTTCGAAAAATTGAGATTCCTAAAAAATAGTTGAGAACAAAAAGAGGAAGTTAGACAGCGGAAAGTGCAATTAATATGCTTATTAATCGAATTCAGTCGAATGTGAGAACGTTTCCCTTAATAAGATAAGTGAGTGGAGAAGCAACTTATAAGGATATCAGTTTATTGTGATGATGTCTCATAAAATTAATTTTTGACTGAGCTAATAATATTTGAAGCTAATACTACTCAGCGCTAAAAGAAGAAATTAAGTATAAATATCAATTGACACAAAATCAAAAATAAAAAAATATATATTATTTTTGTAGCGATTTTATTGATTGACATAGTTACAGTTTCCCTCTTATTCACGATATAAAAATGACCTGCGAAAAGTTGAGCTCACTTCGAGATACATTCTAAATATAATTATCCTTTACTCGTACCTACTTATTTCAAATAAATTTCCGCTATCTTTCATGAGGATAGAACATAGGCGCCGGAAGCTCATTTCAACCAGGGGAAAGTACAACTGGGGGGAAATACAACTGGGTGGCAGAATATGTTTTAACAAAATAAAAAATTTGTATGTATTGAAACAAATATTTGTGTCATAGGAACAATTTAATTTAATTTAACCCTTAGCTGCCACATAAAGAAGTTCGTTACCGCAAGCTTTTTTGTTAATTTAACTTTTTTAATTTTTTAGGCTTTCATTTTTTATACCCCCACGCGCACTCCACTAGGGTTATATTAACCTTGTCATTCCGTTTGTACCGCCAATTTGGAGTAGAGGCACGAGTAGAAAAGCATATATATTTTTGATTAGCACCACCACCTGAGTCGTTTTGTCAGTTCGTCTGTTCCTCTGTGGTCATGATTACAGCGTAAAGTTAGGTTTTCACTATGTCAGTTTTATGACGACATAAAAGGTAATCAATTGAAATATCACCTAAATTAAATTATTCTATATTTTCTGTAGAGCTCAATTCGATAATACAGTTGTTTTTAATTTTTCAACATTGCTAAAGGTATCAAAAATGCCAACGTGTTGTTATTTTTCATTTGATTGACAGCAACTGACCATAGAAAATGACATAGTGAAAACCAAGCATAATTTTAAAGCTACCGCGATGAAATTCAAAATATAAGCTTCTTTCTTAAATATAAAAATCAAATTCGAAATTGAGCAAAATTGGACGAAAACCACGATTGCCTCCCAAATAAACTGGCTTTATTTGAGAGATAATCATTCAAAATTCTACAAAAATTCAAGAAATGTCTTAAAATTTGGCACAAAGCTTAATTTTTAGTCTTTATCCCTTTTAGCTGCAAAATCTCTTAAAAATCCACAAAAATTAAAGAAATGTCTTGAAATTTTGCAAATTTTGCAAACTCCCCCTGCCTTCCATACAAAGTGACGTCATCAAAAAAGTCAAACCTTCGTAAATATCAATATACATATGTATTGACTTGATACTTCGTAATATATAAAACTGAATGTCATCGTGTTTGTATGCAAAAAAATTCCAACCACATCGCTTGTCCGACCTCTACCAAATTTTGCACTTATATTCTTAAGTATAATGAGAAATCTTTATACTAGAAAAGTGGGTGAGATTAGATAATTGGGCATGGCATTTTACTTTTAATCGAACTTCTTTTTCACAGTATGCCCTTTTTTTAATGCTCATATTTGTCAGTTCGCCAAAAGGCGAACTTTGTATAGTTTTATAGAAGCAATTTGGTCTTCTTGTATATGGTATGACTGTCTTAAATGTTTTAATGAAAGCTTAAACGGGACTTCAATATTTGAGAGAAAAAAAAGTATTATTTGTTCCGGCAATTACAAGGGCTATCGTGTGTACCAGACACACGTTGCCAAAAACAACAACTATAATAAAAATAGAACTGTCCCACGAAATTCGTTTCTTGAAAACTCTCAAAATAATCGAAACCAAAACATTAGAATAAATTCAGAAAATTCAAACTTGCTTTTGTTTGATGCTCTAAATGGGCATACTCCGTCCACCGGATTGACATGGTTTCAAAAAGCATGTCAAAAAGAAAAGTAGAGGAGGAAAACAAGTGGGAAATACCTAAGATGGGAGAGAGATCTAAGAAGGGAATAGAGCATTGGAAAGGATCCGCTTAAATGTGAGCTTAGACATGGAAGGGGAGTAGCAGTCGCTAAAGTTGTTAAACACTCTGCAGCATCTACTTATGGGCTCGTTGTGGGACGTTAAATGTGAACTTATTGGAAAAGTATTCGATGTCTATAACACCAGTAATTACATCAAATGTAAAACATTCGTAAATAACGTTTTCTTCTTGACGATAGTGGCATTAGATTAAGAAGGGAAAGTCTTTCTTCGTACGGTGGTAAGTTGAGAAAATCGCGGGGGTCAAATGTATCCTTCAGCGCAAAAAGCAAGAATTGCTTCTGTTTTGATTCAAATTACTGTATGCCTTAAAAGCTGGATTCCAAATTAGGCAAGCATATTTGAGTATCGGACGCACTAATGCACAATATAGGGTTTTTGTGAACCACACATTCTTGAATTCCTTTGGACGCCTTTTAATGAATCCGAGTTGTTTGCAAGCCCTGGATAAAACTTTGTCATAGTGACCGTTGAATTTTAGCTTGCTATCTAAGACAAGACCGAGATCTACAATATCAGTTGTACTGTTTAATTCAACGCTATTAAGGAAGTGACAATTATGTTTTAAGTTCTTACGCGAAAAGCTGATAATATAGCATTTATTAGTGTTAAGATAGAGTGTATTGCGATTGCACCATTGCTCAAGGGAGATTAGTTTTAATTGCAAGAAAATTGAATCTCTTCCGAATGTCCTTCAATGCCACAGATAGGTCAGAGATGAAGATGTTGAAAAGAAGTGGGCCAAAGTGACTACCCTGCGGAACACCAGATAACACGATGATTTTTTTGGATAAGATACCCTGGAACTTAACAAATTGGAACCTTTCGGAGAGATTCAGTTGAGCAAGGTCCCCGTTTTTCCAAATTTTTTCAATTTAAGAATTAGGATATCATGATCAACACCGTCAAATGCTTTACTGAAGTCTGTACAGACCTGATGTCCGTTTTCCATTTCAGTAAGAACATCAGAGACTAAGATTGCAAGATTTGTATTCGTTGAGCGGCCTTTACGAATAATCCATGTTGCTGTTCATTAAGTAAGGGATTAACTAGATACGTAATCTTCTTACATATATTTTTTCAAAAAGCTTAGGAATAGTAGACAGAATAGAAATACCCCTATAATTTACGTCTGACCTTTTATCGCCAATTTTGTAAAGTGATATAATATGGGATGATTTCCAATAAGACGGAAAAATACCAAGATGCAAGGATCTATTCAAAAGAGTATATGAGGGAATGAAAAGTTGGTCTACACAGTTAATTACAAAGTATGACGTATGGTGGTCTGGACCGGGAGATTTCCTTGGATCAGGTTCTTTTAAAGCTTGTAGAATTTCTGTTTGCTTAGGTGAATCAATCAAGAATGATGAAATCGGACAGGGCATCGGGATGACTGTACGCTAAATACATCCTTAAAATGATCTGCGAACAGGTTACATATCACTTCAGGATTGGAAGAAGTAACGTTTCCTCTGAACATGGTCGTAGGGTAACCAGCTTTCGCTTTTGCTTAACATTTACTAAGTCAAAGAATTTTTTAGAATCTTCAAGAATTTTCTCTCCAATTCGATTGGTGTAAAATTTATAAGCTAGTTATGACTTGATAGTAAACTCTTTGGATAGCTCAGTGTATGTTGCCTTTACTTCCTCACTTACATTACGGTAATTTTTACTGGCTTTGTAAAGCTTGTTAAGCTGATTCCTCAGATGTTTTCATGATCATGATCGAGCCATGGCTCCGAAAGTTTATTTCTTTTCTTTATTTTTGGTACATGTATGTTCATAATGGCTAGAATACGTCAAATCGCCAGGCTACGACTGCACTAATGCTAAAGTTGTATAGAATGTTCCTAAAAATGGTATAATTTTCTTGGCAAATATTTATTATGTTATGCTGTGACTAATATATTTTCCAAATCAATAGAAGTGTGCTGAAATAATAATGATAGCTAAACCAGGCAAAAAAGATAAATGTTTAAAATCTTACAGACCAATAAGCTTATTGGCAACATTCTCTAAAATATTTGAGAAGATATTTTTTGAACGATTGCTGCCAGTTCTTTACTCACGCTAAGTACTGGCTGATCTTCAATTTGTATTCCGAAGCCAGCATGGGACAGCTGAACAAGTTCATTGTATTGTCGAGATTATAAGTACTGCGATAGAAAAAAAAAAAAAAATTACTGCTGTGAAATATTCCTCAATGTACAACAAGCTTTTGACCGAGTATGGCTTGAAAAATTGTTAAACAAAATCAAACAATTTTTGCCGTCTCGATACTATCTATATTTTAAATCATATTAAGCCATCGGCATTTCTATATCAAAGTCCGAGAGAATCTTTCACACGTTTGTGAAATAAAAGCTGGTATACCTAAGGGCATTGTTCTGGGACCCGTTCTCTATACCATATATACCTCGGTTATGCCGACAACAGAAAACTCTTCATTATCTGCAGACCAAGCCTCCAACGTAGTTCAAGACCATCTAGATAAAATTGAAAAGTGACTTCAAAAAATGGAATATATAAGTAAGCTCGAGCAAATCCACACATATCACAAGGAGAGGTGAGTGTTTAAATATGACCATCAACGCAACAATTATAACGCTGCCAATTAAAAACTTTTAAATACATTGCCAATGCTCCCTGGTATCTTAATAACAACATCATCCGTAGGGATCTTTATACCAAAAGTTAAGAACGAAATAACTAGATTTAGTTGCTCATATCTGGAAAAGCTTATCAACCATCCTAATACACTAGCTAATAATTTGTAAGATAACACTCAAGAGATATCATGTATCAGACTTGTTATCTAGATTTAATTTCTAAGAATTAAGAATAAGGAAGGAAGACATCGTAGAGTTATATATGAAGATCCAAGGAGATGATAAAACTGCATTATCTCCTGCTAATGAATACTGTGGCTTGGAGGTTACATCTTTTTATTCAACCAAACTCATAGGTTATAATTAAAGCTCTGTTAATTAGCTTTCGACCGTAAGCGCTGTAGAAGACGAATCGAATCTTCAAATTTCTTAGCCTTATAGAATGATATAATTTTCGTTCAAAATTGAAGAATGTTGGTGAAAATGTAAAACCAACAATAAAATCAGTTTTTCGCAACATAGCTATTCATTAAAAAAAAAAAGAAAAAATAAAATATATTTGATGGATACATTAAAAAAAAACCGAGTAATATGAATAAAAATTTAAATATTATGTTGAAAGATGTACATTTGAAATTATTTATATCTACTCGTATACTTTAATTTGAAGTTATAAGTCAGTTTTAAGAGAAACTATTTTAGAAATATTTGTTTGCTATTGTATGATAAAAAATATTTTCCCAATGCACAGTGTGCGATTTGACCAATCTAAGCAGACAAAATTCTAATTTTTTGTGATATGATTCCTTGACTCATTCCTTAAAAAAATTGTTCAGGAGCTGGGGTCTATGTCAAACACCCTCTTAATTACAGGGTGTTTCATTGAGTTGCATATAAAGGAAAATTCATGCTCTCTGTTTTGACTTTGAAAGACTAAATTGCAATAGAACAACACAAAATTGTGTGTCTTCTCTGTTATTGTAATTAAGTCATATTTAGAATAACTTGCAAAAATTTAGTTTTCCAAAGAAAAACTTATTAATTTTTTATCAAAAAGCTGTTAAAATATAAGAATAAACAAAGTAATAGTTATTCAGAACTTGATTTTTTACTTATAGAATTTCTCTCACTTCCTTCTATTCTTTTGTTTAATTCTGACTCTGATTCAGTGCTTGGTAATTTTATAAGTTCCATAACTCACTGTAGTTATGCATTATCAAGTGGTGTTGGATTATAGTTTGCTTTTGTTATATATGAGCTAACCACAGGTTCCCAAGTTATCAAACCTGTATGCAATATTTCCATGTATGTCTTGGTTCTTGATTTCGTCCTAGAGTGGTGCAGCCTAAATTTTATTCCTCGCTTTATTAAGAAACATTTTAATCTTTTGAAAAGTTTGAAATTTAATAAAAAAAAAAATTAAATAAAGCCATGATTTCAATGATTGGATTTAAAATGAGTCCAAGATTTTTGACTGTATACTAAACATTGCATTTAGATAGTATCTTAGTATGCATTATCAGCTTATAATGATGGTCTTGGGCTTTTGTCATTTTTTATTTGACATCATAAAGTTGCATTCTTGAGATATTAAGGCCTCTTTATAAAATACAAATATTTTGGTTATCTGCAAAAACTTGCAGCTAAATTTTTGTATGAACTATCTGTGAGAGTGAAACTTAATAAAAAATTCAATTTATATGCATACGTATGCATACAAACTTTTTGGCAGTCCAACAAAATGTTAGCGGATTTTATCTTTCTTTATTTATGATGCATTTTCCATCGCTAATTTAAATTATACTCAGAACTATTACGCGACTTATTTTATTTTGAATTAATCTACATATTTTCAAAAAAGTTTTCTATAGCAAAAAAATTTTAAAAATTAACAACTTTAATCAGCGCACTGAATACAAAAGCTACTATCTTGAGGCTTAACAATAATTTTGAAAAACACAAAAAGCACCATTTTACGACTGCTGTTTTAGATATATCTGATAAAGCAATCATTTTCAAACTTTTGGCATGGCTTTATGTGTGTACTAGCTTTATTTTCAAGAAAAAAAAAAATGAATTTTTTTAATGTTTTTTTTTTACTTTTGTCCTCCTAGATTGATAAAATCTCACACTGTGCAATGCAATAAAAGAACAAATGGCTTTCTTTGATAAAATGCCGAATTGCCACATAATTGCATCGTCTACAAAGATGCTCTTTTCATATTTCAACATCCGTGCACACACTCTCAAGCTAGTTGAAGATAGAAAGAAATACAGGAAGATAACATTTTTGAAGCGGCAACTGATTCAGTACCTGTCTGGGGTTTGCTGCAATCTGTTACATCAATCTGCGGATGAAGAAAACAAAAGGTGCCGGACATGTTTGATAGTTAAGAAAGAAAAAGGATAACATTTGGTTGAGATGCATGCATGGAAGCGGTAAGCAGCATTTAGGGAACATTTTATTTCCGTTTAGTTAAGAAAACATGAAATAATTGTTGGCATATTACAAAGAAAAAAAAAACGCTTTTACTGATAATGCAAGCGGTGTTGTATCGGATGATTAGTTAAAAGGTATCTAATGCGATTTAAAGGTTTACAAATTGGCTTAAATGAAGGATGCTTCCTGCATGAAAAATGCCTACAGCGTCAAGGAAGTTGTTTTTATATCTAAAAGGGTTTGGAGCGGTTAAATTTCTTTAAAAGATACAATAAGACGTTTGATAATGTCTAGTTTCAGGCTAGACATTGCCTGTTATAGAACCATTATAATAGATCCTACGTAAAAAGAAAAATACTTCAATTAATGAGTTAAATTTTGAGTGTATTTATTATAATTATCTTAATAACTTTGATTAATACTTAAATAATGAAAAATTCATACAAATTTGTGTTTGTTGTTAGAAGTACTCATAATTCACAAGCACTTTATCGAAATTGTCTTTATGCTTGACAGTTATAACGAAAGCTTCGAGTATCTAATAGTTTGGTTAGAACTTATGTATGAACATAGCTGGAAAGCTTTTGTGAATATTTTGATGCAGTTGCATTGAATCCAATTATTTTGTCATATAAAGTGACCAGCCCTTCAATCTGTTAACGTCCAAATATTTTCCATAGGTAAGCAAAAAAAAAATTACTTTTTCTTGACATCCTTGAATTTCTCGTGCACATAACAAGTCAATCAATCAATTCTTATTCTCCATAAATTTTTCTTCAGATTCTCTTATGTTTTTCTATCGCTTCTAAAATGTCACTATATATTCTTTGCTTATATCTCCGGCGCACATTGTTGGCAAACAAACTCTGTCATAGTGTCAGGAATAAATTTGTACTAGTTTGTATTGTTTGTATTGATGGGACAGAGTAGCAAATATTGTGCATAGCTGTTGCTGGATACAAATTATGTCACCCAACCATCAACTGTTGCATGCATTCTTTTGATAAAACTGCAACTATCGAAGCTTGCGTTAGCCAACTAAATAAATTTAAGATTAAAAAAAAACAACGATGTGTGACCTCGATGCACTGAAGCCAAACACAAAATTTAATTAAATTGACTTCTTTATAACTCAGTTCTCTTTAGAATATTTGAAAAATTTTTAAAGTTGACTAACAAATATTTAGAAATTCTTCTAAAATGTAGAATATTTCAAATATGTTTTATGCTGACCTAAAAATATTTTAAGATTCTTCCAAAACCATATATATCTTACCTAAGCTTTTAACAGTAAATTCATACTGTCGTAAAGAATAACTTTTTAAGCTTTAATTCTATTGCCTTGTAAAGAAAATCTTTAAACTTGTCTTATTTTCCAGCCATTGCCGCCTGACTCAATTTCAAATTAATCTTCATTTAAGGCAATTAAAACAAAAATGGCCATAAAATTGCTTTCGAGCCATAGAAGATGTAAAAAAAAAGAAGTGCCCATTAATCAATAGGTTTTAAACTTAGTGTTCTTTAAGTGCTCAATAAAAGCGCTACTACGCAAGAAGCTTGGCAGCCAGGCACTTTGACTTTACTTTGTGAGTGTGCAAGAAAAGCTAAAAGCTATAAAATACAGCAAACGCGTTCTCAAATTAGTCGTTGTCAAATTCATCAGAAAACTTGGTCCTTCAACAAAGAAGCAAAGAAGCATTTAAAAAAAAAAATGTTAAAATAGAGCTAAAACTGAGGCGCCAATTGGAGCGGGAACAAAAAAAAAAAGAGCACTCAGAATAGCTTAATTTTATTTGCAAATATATTAGTTTTTGATGTATAAGCAAACATTTTTAAAGGCGTCTCCGAAAATTCTAAAATGGGGAAATATGCCACGAATTAAAATTGATTTTTTATTGAACTTCAGTGCAAAAGGTATTAAGGACAGTAAAGGAAAGTAAATGCAAACGTAGTTGTACTCGTATGTTAAGCTACTGTAGCGTTGATTTGAGAGAAAGGTGCATTAACATTGTGTATGCCCTTGAGTAGTAAAAAGCTTTGATCTATCTTCGAAAAAAGAGCTTATTTTTCACCAAATAAGTATGCATCAAAAATTAGAAGAACTTTAAGCTGCTTCATATCATTTGAACTACGTGCATGCATTTCGAAGTAATTTACTCGTAACAACGACGAAACAAATAGAATATAAACAGCTTAGTGGATCACAGCGATCATGCAAGGCTACTGATGGGTTAGTGTAGCGGCTAACGAAACAGTCTGTCTAGTCTGCTGTGTGATTACTACTCTCTACAAAGGTATTGTTGTTGTTGTTGGTTGTTTTCTGCAGAAAGCAAAATAGACCATGAGCTCGAAAATACAACTCTTAATAATTGCATTAATGCATAAGAATATATATATTGTCAAAGCTTTCAAGCTTTTTTAAATGATTTCAGAAATAGATGAAAATTATCAAAACATAAATTTATTTATCAAAACGCTAAAAGATATATCAATATTCGAGAATTATACCATAGCTTTTTGGTATTTTAAAAGTTTCCAAATAAATATGAAAACCGGATTCTCGTAATAAAAATATTATTAAAAAGCTATTTAATTTCCTGATTTATTTCAATTTTTTAAAGCTTTAAAGATTCTTGTTTAAATATTTAAATATTTTTTTTTTCTCAAAAATTTAAAGCTTTTGCCCTGTCATTTGTTGATATACTAAGACAAAGAGCAGCTACAATAAAAATGCACACAAATAACATTTAGCAACAATTTTGTAGAAATAAAAATAGAAAACATTAAGGACACACACACACACACACAATTACATTCCACTTGCATTGCATTTAAGCAGCTCAACCAAACACGATCAAGAGTTATTTTACGAGCTAAAGCTTGAAAGCTTAACACAAAACAAAGATGCATGTCGCAGAGCGTCAAAGGATATCGATGCAAGGACAAGCAAGAATAATACGTGCACAAGCACATAAATTGCAGGAAAAAGCATTTTTATTGCGTAGGAGCGCTGAAACTGAATGCTAGCGACATTAAATTTATTATAATTTATGTAAATGCAAAAGTGCGAGGTTAAGCTCGTTAAAAAATTCATGATGGTAAAGCGGAAAGCTTTGAACGGTGTTATTGAAACGAAAAAAATTTAAGGCTTGTTTAAAAAAGTTAAGGGAAGTAAAAAAGTTTCTAAAATTATAGCTGATTTTAATATTGGAAAAATGAAAATAAGAAAATAAAGATCCAATATAAATAAAAAAAAGTAAACTAACTCTCAAAGCTCTTTAAAGCTTTCTTATTTGAAATAAATAAATGTAGTTCTAAAGTTTTCAGACTTAATTATGAATTTAGAATAAATTATAATATGCTTTAAAAAAATAATATTTTATAAAAAGAGCTATTTAGGTTTTAAGAAAATTATTAAAAGGTTTCAGGATCTTATTAAAACATGAATTTATTAATTAAAACACTCAAAAACAGACCATTATTCGAAATTATGCCAAAAGGCTTTGTAAAAAGTTTTCAATGAAGCTATGAGCCTTGGCATGATTATAATTTATATTAAATTGCTTGATTTAATTCACCAAACTGCATGTACAAGAGTAGAGTGATTTTTGTTGAAGCTTTTAAAAGTTTTAGGTTTTTTTATTATTGATTTATGACTGCAAATATATTTACAAATACATTTTTAAGAATACTTAGCTGGTACTTAAATTTTAAAAACTCTGCATTCAGTTTTACTGAATTTTTCAACAATGCGGTTAACGGTAAATTTTTGTGCTTTTCTTGAGTAAATTAATTAAAAATAAAATCAAAATTACAAAGCTCTTCTGAAAGCTGTCTAATTTCATTGTCATAGTTTCAAATCGAACATAGTAGTTCAAAGCAAAAGCTTTACAAAATTTTTTATTTCATTAAACGCTCCTTTAAAAGCTCATATAATAATTAAGGAAATTTTAAATAGATATTAAATTAATATGAATCAATGAAATGATTAAAAAACCATAAATGAAATCCATTTTTAAGAGTTTTTATGAAATCTTCAGAAGTTTCTTATGCAAGAGTATACAGAGTATAAGACTACATTCACTACATATGGTATGAATAAATTCATATTTATATAATATCCTACAAACACCTTTAAAAGCTTAAGCTAAGACTATTTCCAATATAAGACAGCATAAAGCAAGGTGTTTTCATCAAAGCTGAACCATTTTTATGAAAGCTTTTATCAAATCTAAAAATATTTTCAATGAATAATGAATCACAAAAGTTTTTATGTAAACAATAAGTTTTAACATGTTAAAATGCATTAAAATCAGCGTGGGTTAGCGTCTATGCCCGCGTGCATCGTAAGCTCTATCTGTCTCTGCCACTGTCACATGTACGCGCATTAGAACACAACTGAAAGAACAGTGCAAGTGTTTTTTGGCATACACTGATTTAAATCATTGATGAGCATTCTGCCGCTACTGCCATGGTTATGCTTGGCAAACATGTTTGGTGATCTTTTTAGTTGTAAGTGTTAAAGAGCACGAGAGAAAAGCTTATTTCTCATTTTAGACGTAAAACACAAACAAAAAAAAGTTCACAAAACATGTTTGCCTAGCACAAACACAGCATAATGCACAAAGAGCTTTCGCGCTGCCATAAGAAACACATAATAGCAGCGAATGCTCTCTGATTGCGGGCAGCAGAATACCATCAATGATTTAAATAAAAGGAAAACCATTAAAAACATTATCAAGGTTTTTTTGTTTTAAATTTACATTATAAGCTTGTTAAAAAAAACACTTTTATGCCATTTTTAACAGCTTTAAAATTTAAGCTTTTAAAATTTCAGCTTATGAAATTAAATTTTTTAAAATTTGAAACTTTTATTTAAACTTTTGCTAGACATCAAAATTTACAAAATTTACCTTACTTTATTTATAAGAAATAACGGAAATAGGCTTTATTTCAGAAAAAAGTACATATGTATTTATTTCATGTAAAATCTTCAAGCTCATCTATACAACTCTTTTGGTCCATTAAAGTCGCTTGACGAAATTGTTGTTTACAAATTGTTATTGCTTTAGGTAGAAGTTTTTATTGAATTTTTATAAAAGTCTTAAAAACCTTAATTAAAGTTTATATAGAGCTTTTATAAAAGCTTTTAAGGCGCTTTTATAAAGCTTTTATTAAAATATTTATTATGCTTTTATTATTATTTAACCTTATTCTAAAGTTTCAACTAAGCTAACTAGCTTTTACAGAAGCTTTTCATTGAACTTTTAAAAGCTCTTAATATTTAAAAGTAAGGGTCTTGATTTTAATTCAAGCTTTGTTGGGGCGACCGGCCATTCGAAACCTGGAAAAAGCCCGGACAGTTCGAAAGCTCGGTTATTCGGATTATTTTTTCGAGCTCATGCGCAATGCAAATTACAATGCCCAAAGAATTTGGTTTGAACCACCCAGTTTTTGTGTTTTTTGTAGGGGTACCCAAGAAAGGCGGCAGATAGGGGGTGGATGTGTTCAAAACATATGTTAAGGAGGGGAGGGAGGAGGGTAAATAGTAGGATGGGTTCATACTTTTGACCCCTCTACGGATCAATTTGGAAGAAATATAAACTATAATCGATATTTGTCTTTAGTTTTTGTATTTTTTTGTACGAGGACCTTCTGAAGGATGGCCGATAAGAGATGGGCGAGTTCAGGAGAACTGCTGGAAGGAACAGAAATACTTGGACTATATCATAGATTTGACCACTCTACGGGCCAATTTGGGAGAGATAGGAACTATAGTCAACATTTTCTTTAAGTTTTTGTGGTTTTTGTATGGTGGCACCCCAATGAATGGCAGGTAGGAAGTGCGTGTGCTCAGAAGAAATGTTGAGGCTGGAAACCAAATAGTACCTGGGCATACATTTCACCCCTTTAGGGGTTATTTTGGGGAGCTATGAATTCTTTCCATCAACTTCTTACGAACCCTAAGATGTATGCTCGAACTATCCGAAAAGCTCGAAATACTCGAAAAGCCCGAGTAGCCGGCCATGGCCCGGATAACTCAAATTACACGGCCATATTTCGTATATCGAGCTATCCGGAACATACTCGGGCACTCGGGTGTTTCGAGCTACTCGGATATTTTTGAATTACTTTGCCATAGTTCGTATTTTGAGCTAGCCGGGCATTACCCGGGTGTTCAAAAAACTTAAAGCTCTATTTAAAAGTTTTTATTAAAGCATTTATTGAACTCTAAAAAAGCGTTTATTGAGCTTTTTGTAAAGTTTTTAATAAGCTTCTATCAAAGAATTTCATTAATTAATTAAAAATTCTTATTAAAGCTTTATAAGTCTCTCACTATTGGGGAAAAAAGCTTTTATGTAAGCTTTTATTTGAAAAGCTTTTAATGCACTTTTAATTTTTGTTTTCTAAAAAATTATTAGCAAAGATTAATAGCAGCTTTATTAAAGTTTTTCAAAAGCTTTTAGTTTTAAAATAGTGCAATTAATTTAATTTTTGTAAAAATTTATAGCACCATCACTCACTTTAATTCACTTTTAATAAATTTAAGCCATTCAACAAAAACTTTTATGAAAATCAGAACTGATTTAGGTTAAAGCTTTTATTAATATTTCGAAATTACGTAAAATTTACCTTATTGTGCTTATGGGCCGAAGTGAAGTATGCCGAAGTGAAGTACGCCAAAGTGAAGTATGCCGAACTAAAGTATGCCGAAGTGAAGTATGCCGAAGTGAATCACTAGCTTAGAGTCATTAATTCCCAGATTTTAGTTGAATTTTTCCATGAAAGCGCCAAAATATTGCCGAGAAAGTTTTTTGGAAGGCCGTAGCGCTATTCGATCGTAATGGATTTTGAGTCATTTAATTTTATATAATAGTCTATACGGTCTATACTGGCTGGACTAAATTTTACTTATTGCGTAATTTTTATAAAGGATTCTTTATAAAATTTAAAAATTTTCGTATGAGTTTTCATTTCGGGGCCCAATTATGTGAGCGCTACCGATTAAAGCTGATTTTAAAAAACAAATAAATGAGAATTAATAATTCGTATTCTAATGAGATTAAAAAAAAAAAATTTACCGCTTACTTTTGTTGAGCTTGCTTTGAAAAGTTTAGCGCTATGTCCTGTATGCAGCCTTTTTTCGCGTTAAGTTTTTTATATTATTGTCAATTTCTAGTTGTGTTGGTAAAGATCAAAGTTTTTGTTTCTTAATAGTCAGCTCTAAGTAAACTGCAAACTAAGCTTTTCATTAAGATTCAAAAGATTTACAGAAATCAAAAACTCGATACTGTATCTAGACTTTTGTCTTTCACTGTATAGCCAATAAAATTGAAAACTCATCCATGTAACTCACTTTTAAGCCTTTGAAGCTACTTGACAAAATCTCCACAGCAATTTCTACAGCAATTTCCACAGTTGCGGTTATTTTAAACTCCATAACTAGCTTTACCGGAATTCTTGCTCGATATAAAAATTCTATGGAATTTAAAAAAAAAAACAAAATTCAACAAATTTACTGCAATTTCCTGCATTTACTCAAGCTCTGACGATTTTTCGCCTTCAACTTGGCAAGCTGCCAGCTTGGGTTATTTGTAGTTCTTGGCCAAGTCAAGCAAAGTAACAACACAACACACAGTGTTTGTGAGGGAGGGGGTAAGGTAGACGTAGTGTATTCAGGCGGCAACAACTAGCTAGCATATTTTTCAATACTGCCAAAATTTATGGTTTCATATTATTGTCGTGTTTATTTTGGAAATGTTTTATTGACAGTTGCTAAATTGGCGTGTCAACTTAAGCAACTGTGTTCTGAGAGGAACAACTTTAAGTTTTATGAGTTAAACAAATTGGCTTGAACATAAAATTTAGAAGCCTGAAAGTAGGCTCAACTTTCAGCATAAAAGTTATAATTAAAGATCGTTTGAAACTTTGTATAGCTGAGAGCAAGTGGCGTGAAAACTTTTAAGCGAGCTAAAAGCTGTTTAGCTACAGCCCTAAAAATATGCTTAGTTAGCTAAGAAAATATTAAGACAGTAGTTAAAATGGATGCTAGACAAACAATTTGCTGGTTTTCATAAAAGAATCTCATAAATAAGCATTATAAAAATTTTACTCACCGCTTGCAGTGCCCTGACGCCACTGTTTGTGTTTAAAACAGCCGAAACATTGCGCACAACAGCAGAGCGTAAAACCTATGATTAGTAGAATCCAGGCAGCTATCATTAGAACGATGCTCGGCGTGCTTTGACGTGGATATGTGACTATATTCTGCTCTTCGACTAATAAAATTAAATTTTGAGAATAGCTGCTTGTTTTTTCGTTGCTCTGCAGCGTGGTGAACACTGGCTGTAGACCATTAAATGTCACATACGTAACGTTTGTCATGACGTTAAAAGGTAGAAAATAACGCGATGTGCTTTTTAGAAAAAAAAATGCTGTATTTATTTATACTTTTTAATTAGCAAAAAAAAAAACGTGACCACTAAGTTTTTACTCAAACTTGCAACTGAAACAATTGTAAGTGGTTCAATAAAATGAGCGAATGTCAAGCAATGAAGGTTTGTTTATTTGCGAGCGAAAGCTTTTTTATTGCAATCAAGCAAAAGCACGCTCTTGAAACTGATCTGCCAGTCGTCTGATAAAAGCTTGTTTGAATAAGTATTTAAATTTTACCTTCAAGCAGTTGAGCTTAAAAGTGATTGACACCAAGTTGACAAAAAAAAAAAAAAAAATCTTGCACTATATGCAAGATATTAACACCAATTTTGTTGATTTAGCCGAATTAGCTTTAAGTTAAAAATTGAACTTAAATTAAGTCAAATTAAAGTGCTTCTTTATAGATTTTAATATTTTAATATTTCAAAACAAATACTACGCTTCAAATTTATGCTTCGTTATAGTTTTTTTTTTTTAAGTTTGCTTCTACAGGAATATAAACCTTGCGTCCTCGTATTCGCTACAAAGCAGTCAGCAATCAAACATTTGAAATCCCAGAGCTAATTTCATGAATTTCCACATGACTGGCTGGGCAGTAGCAAAGACAAATTACTTTGACAGAAACCCCTTTTTTAATGGCACCAAAGCTAAAGTCACCCCATAAATTTATTTAACTGCATCTGTGATGCTGCCCCCACTTTCGCTAGAATTCACCAAATTAAAATCTATACTCTTACAACAACTTTTTTTGAAATAAAATTTTTCTAATTTATTATTTGATAGACCAAAAACTCAACCCTCAACCCCCTTCTACATTAGATTTTATCATTCTTTTAGCCATAAAAATAATGTCATCGTGTTTAGAAGCAAACGCAGAAAGATTGGCTCGAAAAGTTATGAGCAAAACTGCAACACTGCACAAAATTCACTTCTTTGGTAATACCACCATAGCTTAGCGGTATTGATGGTGTTAGCATCTCGGCAGCTTCCGCTTCCACCCCACGCAATAATAACAATTTTTGATACGTTTCATACTGTGGCAAGGGTCGTTCATATCGTCCATCTAATAATCACAATCAAAACGAAATTATTTGCAAGTGTCTGCCGAATTTGGGGACAAAAAAAAAAACCTAGAGATGCTTACTGAAAATATGTTAGTATTGCTGTTTCGGAAATTTTTCCGTAGTGTGGGCAGACAACACACAGCAACTGAGTATGAGTTGTTGATATATGAGGCGTAATTAATCCCAAATAATCTGTGGCTTAGCTCCAGTGAGGGTGGCAGAAAATAATGAGACTCTCTTCAGCAAAAAAAGGGGGATAAATTCAAGCACTTCCGCTATTATAGAGGTAGGCGGAAGTTATGGATTTTAATATAAATGCAAATTTTGGCTTTAATAAGATGAAAAATAGACAAGATGGCATTGAGTCTGGTTCGAAACAAAGCACGTGGTTTTGGCACAATAGTTGTTATACATTTTATCGGTAGAAATATGGAAACAAATGAGAAAAAAAAAAAAGAAATGTGTAGCTTAAGTTTTGTATTTGTTTTATGGTAGTGTCTTTAGGCAAAATTTTTAATTTAAATTTTAGAACCTTTCAACTTTTACTGAAAATAAAAAATTTAAATATCAGAAATCGCTTTCAGAATAAGATGAAATAAAAAAAAATATACCTATACTAAAACGAAATTCAAAAATGTTGGAAGTAGGGAGAAAATAACAACACTGAGACAGAAGATACAGATTAACAGACAAATTTTATTGAATTTAGGTTAGGCTACAATGTCATACACCAGCTCACTTAGACCAGATAGGTCTATTGTGATACCGCTGCACACATGCCTTTATTAAAAATGGAACCATCTTGAGCTCTTGATGAGCTCTATTAGACGCCTAACGTTAGTCGTTGACAGGTCGTCAAGCTCATGAAAGAAGAAAGACCCGAAATGTTTGTGCCTTCTTCTGGCTAGCGCAGGGCAGAAACACAAAAGATGGGAGATGGTTTCTTCCTCTTCCTCGTCCCTGCAGTTTCTACAGAAGTCATTCGAGATAGCTTCTAACCTGTTGGCATGTCTGCCTATCAAGCAGTGCCCTGTGATTACAGCCACTATTGTGGCTAATTCTGGTCTTGCCAGTGAGAGAAGGGCTCTCGATCGCCCGGGATCTGGTATCGGCCTGATAAGCCTTGATGCTCTGCATGTCGAGAGTTCAGCCCACTTAGTTTTGGTTTTTGATGTAATGTTGTTACTGATTAGCAGCTTGAGAGTCGCTAATGGGATACCCGGTGGGTTCAGCACCGCTGATTCCACTTGTGTTCCATTCCTAGCAAGCTCGTCTGCCTTTTCATTGCTTTTTATGCCTTTCTGCTCAAGTACCCATACTAGGGTGATGCTGAAATCACAGTACGTTCAGAAAGCCCATAGGATGACACATAGATGGCGTTACTAGATCTTTTTTCATACGATCTTTATTTAATACCAACTTTCAAACGAAACGTATAAAAATTTGACAACAATCTGACAATTGATTCGTGAGTTATAGCATTATGTGTGCACCTATTGTTGTTGAAAAAAAAAAAAAAAATGGAAAAAAGTGAATTTCGAGTTTTGATAAAGCATTGCTTTTTGATGAAAAAAAATACAGTGGAAACCAAATAATGGCTTGATAAAAATTATCCGGACTCTGCTCCACCGAGACGAATTTTCATCGAATTTCTCAAAAAACGAACCACCATCAACTGCGACTATTACTGTGTACTTTTGGATCGATTGAAGGCTGAAATCGCCAAGAAACGGCCACATTTACAAAAGAAAAAAGTGTCGTTTCACCAAGACAATGTCACAACTCAATGAAAATGGCAAAATTGAATGAATTGGGCTTCGAATTGCTTACCCACTTACCGTATTCTCCAGATTTAGCCCCCAGCGACTTTTTCCTGATTTCAGATCTCAAGAGAATGCTTGCTGGAAAGAAATTCAAGTCCAATGATGAAGTAATCGCTGAATCTGAGGCCTATTTTGACGAGATAGAGAAACCGTACTATAAAAGTGGTATCAAAAAGTTGACAAATCGCTATACTCGTTGTATCGCTCTCGAAGACAACTATGTTGAATAATATAATTGAGTTTTATCAAAATTTTGTTTTTTTCTTACTTATCCTACGGACTTATTCAATGACCTATTAGTTTGACATTTCACCTAATGAAGCATGACATTCTTGGGCTACTTTAGAGTTTGTGGCTATTTGTTCCAACGATTTGATCGCAGCCTGGCTATCTGAAAAGATATAAATATCCCGTTTCGAGACAACGTTGTTTGAAAGCCATGATGCAACCTCCCTTATTGTCATCATTTCGGCCTGAAATACACCACCTCAGGAAACCTACGAGCCAGAGATACCCCAAGCTCTTTTGAGTAGACCCCGTACCCGACCTTGTCGTTTAATTTTGATTCATCTGTATAGAAATATAGACACCCTCGTTTTCGTGGCGCACCTTTGGCCCAGTATGTTCGCTTTCCTTCGAAGGAAAGCGAGGGCTTGCAGTAATCAGTCCTTGATGGAATGGATTTGAAGTTATTAAGTATGGATGAGTGACCCGTTGTCAGACTTTTCCATACACCTAGTTCCCTGAGTCTTATCGCCGAACAGGCTGCTGTCTGTTTGGCAACCAGGTCCAGTGGTAGAAGATGAAGTATATTGTCTAAAGCTGCAGTCGGTGTTGTTCTCAGAGCACCGCTGATGCATATAGATGCTATTCTCTGCACTTTTTGGAGCTGCATCATATATGTGATCTTACTACTCCATACAGAAGAATAGATCTTATGACCCCAGTATACAGTCAGTGAAAAATACGAGGCGAGAATCCCCACCTTGTCCCTATGACTTTTTTGCAAGCATAAAGTGCCACTGTGGCTTTTTCAGTGCACTCTGCCGTGTTTAATTTCCAACTGAGCTTTCTATCGTGTATGAGTCCCAGGTACTTTGCGTTATCCGCAAGGGACAGAACAGACCCATTTAGTGTAACTGGTGCTAAGGACGGAATCTTGTATTTACTGGTGAATAGGACCAGCTCTGTTTTAGCCGGACTTACTCCAAGACCACAGGGCTTGGCCCGTTGTTAAAGTTTGCAAAGAAAAATGGCAATTTCTGGACGGGCACTGGGCAGGAGAGTGTGGCTCTGTCCATACCAGCCAAATTTTTGATATCGAATAGCTATGGAAGTAAAATCACAGAATATTGAAACTCAGAATGGAGTTACCACTTGGTGATGTCTTCTAATAGAAAACCTGAACGGGCATTGGGACAGAAAAACGTTTGATAAATTTTTCTTTAAATGGAAAGTTCACAAAAAATGGGAGTGATCGCCATGAAGAAGTGGACCTACTTTCTTAGAAATCATTAAAATTGTACATGCTTTGATAGTAAAACATAATGCTTGGTATGTAGGGTCTATTGACCCAAGCGGCAGTCACTGTAAATACAAATGTGGACACTTAATAAATTACCATCAAACAAACAGACACACAGGAAGGATTCCGATTTAACAAGTACGCCTGCCGTTTTGGCTTAAGTACTTGGGTCTCCAGACCTAGGGTAATAGTTCATGAAACAGACAACCACAACTTAGTGTATACCAAAAAACGGACCTGTTTATGCTTTAACTTGTAAAGCCTACGGAGCATCCGGTGGGGCAACACGAACATGGAAGCCGTTTCGCAAACCCAAAGCAACACCCAGTGCCCTGCTGATTAGGTGCATTATGTAACACCACATACTGCCCCCCGTAATAGCAGTACCAGTTTAACTACCGGTAGTGACGTAACTACATAGTTATCTACTGGTGAAGACGAGACCTACCCAATATCTTGCATATTAAGACAGATATGCCAGCTCGGTCGTACCATTGTCAATTTAGACCTGTGTAGCATTCACACAACCACAACCACATACGTGCCTCCCCAAAGGGCCAGTCCACGACAGTCATCTGGGCAACTCGATCCCGTCAATGAGGGTCCACAACATCCCCGCAAAGAGACTAGAACTTCACTCATGCAATTACGAAAGAGTGAATATTTGCATCTGACCGTGCTCAATAAGCACTGAAAAGGCCATTCTAATTGTCCGCGAACTGCCGGATCAGTTGTGAGAGGCAATTTCAATTGACGGGCACCTCCACAGAACACGAGGACCTGTTTATGAGTATACAGATAGAGTTTTGGCCTTGCTCTCAGGGACTGCCGTTCAGCTTGAGAGCTCCCAATTTTTCACCATTTCATCACCGAACTCAGTGACCGCCGTGCCAGTTTGAGGTAGGCTTGTGCTTAATCATTCTGGAGCCGGAATGAACATGGAATGATTCTTTTGTACAGCGTAACTAGTTCCCGGAAACATGTCCGCGGAGCCATTTAGTTCCTTTAATCTGTAGAAGGGAAAAATGTGTTTGTGTACTAAATTTATAATATAATCAATCTGCTAAGGATATGATAATATAATGAACCTCATATGCACTCATATGCATAATATATTGAACAATATTCTACATTCTTTATATTAAATTTTATCCTATATATTTTAATTGTTCAAACATGTTCATACATAGCAGTTCTCTCGGAGCCAAAACTTGTCCGGAGCTATCTAGTTCCGTCAGTTCGCATTTGCAACCAAATGAACGAAACAATGCAAATGACAAGATCGGCGACATATCTTGTGATAGTTTTATTTGTCATTTCTCTTATTATTTTTAACAAAGAAGGAGAGATATATATTTTATTTCTATCAGTCTTACAACCAACTCGGCCAATCAGTAACAAGTACGAAAGAGATGTCGGTTCATATTGCTTAAGTAAAAAAAAAAATCGTTGCAACCGGAACTGTTTGGACATGTTAAGAATGGATCGAAGGAATGATTGGAACCATGTCCGACTGTGAACATGGCTCCATGAACTATACATGCTCGGAGCGACTCATCTCCAGTTTGAGGGTACAATTCAAACCATGACGGGCAACCTCCAAGGAAAGCCTAAGAGTCAACATTCAAAGCACTACATGTTAAGCACTCAAAATCATCCATTTCAACACCCAACTTTTAGTCTCAATGCAGTGGATATATAGGGTCGTACCTATTTGACGAGTAAGACTGTCCCCGTACTAAAAAGTTTTTAGGTCAATTGCTACACCTTCGCAGGCTTTTTCTAGAGCAATATACCGATAATGACCTGCTACTAAGATGGGCGCCAACCCGAGCTCTTGGTGGGTCCCGTCAGTTTTACGTGATAGGACGTATCTTACACACAACCGTCCTCCTTTATCCTGGCTTTGGTCAGACAGGTTTGCATCCGAAGACACCTCCACCGGCGGAGTTAAACAGACACACAACAATATTTGGAAATAATTGGATAATGGCGGAACCTCACTATACGCCTACTTTTCAGGGAACTAGCGCGGAGCACAGCGTAGCGCGCCGGGTATAAGCTAATCGTAGTATCATATAAAAATATAATTAAAATGTAATGAATTATCTACTATTTTCCATTAACAGTCTATATAATTTCCGCTGTAGAAGTGATATGAATTTTCTCCGATAATTATATCTAAGATAAGAGTAACAGTATGTTTTTTTTCGATGGAAAGGTTATTTGACCTTTTCGGTATGCATTCCAACTTAAGGCATAACCTTTTTCTGCTACTCAATAGTGGAGCGTGCCGATTTAATTCAATGCTTCCCCTTCGGCACGTGTCACGTGAGCACAGTAAATAATGCCCAAGGCAAAAAGCTTTTTTATACACATATTTATGTAGCTGAAATAGAGATACAAAAAAGTTTACTTGCTACAACTTGCTACCAGCAGGAAGCTGCGAATATCTTTATGACGTTGACTTTAACACTGAATGCGTTGACTTTAATCTGAATCTTGATAGCTCATCAGTTTATTAAATAAAATCAGTAACGTAGGTAGCTCTTTATGTTTCAAACAAGCAATAATAAATATTTTGATTTTGTTTTTCTTTTCCATAATAAATGTAGAATAGACACTTGTTTGACAGTTCGTTAGATTTACTAGCCAAATCTCGGTCGGGGTCTACCTAGCTCAATCAGCACAAGATGTTGATGTAAATTTTATGAACAAACATCTCGGCTGTCTGCCAAATGTAAACAAGCAGAAACTTTGCTGGCAGTGAAATATTTGAGACAGGTGCCAAAGTGATAAAGACTGCCAGCAGGTAGGCTAATCTAGGCGTCGGCGGTGGTGGAGGTGTTGCTGTTAGTAGAATGTGTGACTTGATTGTGTGTAAACTTCAACAACAAGCTAAGAGCTAAATACCAAGTCAAAGCATCACTGGTTGGTTGTCAGCAATAAATTTGACAGCAAACAGTTGCAGTAATTTTGAGTTAAGGATTTGAGTTTAAGCAACAACACATGCTTCAATTATGTATGCAAATAAAAACTTTTAGCATACTGCTAGAAATAATCTCTATTCACTCTATATCCATTTAAAAATGAAAAGTAATTCTATTATTAATAATGTTCTTTTTTCTTCAAATATTACATTATAACTCTTTCGAAAGCTCATTTTTCAAAATCCGCCATAATGCATTTCTTGCAAAAAAAAATAAAATAAGCATCAACTGAAGTAACCAAGCATAAAGTGCGCGTTGGTCACGTCGTTGGCGGTTGCAACATATTGTCTACAGCCTCTGCACCCTTAATAAACACGTGTTGCAAGGGTGGGTGGTTTTGGTCTTGATATGGGTGACGCTAATGCTGATGTTTGGTGGTGTATTGCCTCTTATAAAATCCCCACACTGCGGCATTTCGGTAAAATGCTAATCCGCTTGTAATATTTGAAAATACCAACGTACACATTACTCAATGTCACAATAAAAATGTTTTGGAATTCTTAATGCATTTTCATAAAATGGAAAATCAAAATAATGAAAATACAAACAGTACACAAGGAAGCTTAGGAGCAGAAGTAGAAGAACTACCTACTCTATAATGCTGTATTGAAATTTTTCATACCCTGTAAGATTATTTTGTACTGTTTTTTCACTTTTTTTAAGGGATGACATTTTAAAAAAAGTAAAACGAAAAGCAAACCCCAAAAAAAGACGAATATCTATATAGACAGTTTTGTCTATTTTGTAACAGTTGGTAGCGTGAAAATCGTAACGAATTTTAAAATTGCGCACATTTATGGTTGAGTAAAGTTTGTTTTTTGGAAACAATTATTGGAATGCTGTAACATGGCATGACGCGTGACATGATGTGGAGTGGGCCGGAATGGTATTGTTGCAGAATTGCAGTGGGTTGAAATATGAGCGCCTGTATGGAATGTCAATGTTATGTTAAGATTTGAAGCTTATACATTTTGACAGTGTTTGTTGTATGGAGGATTTTTTTTTACATTTTTTAAAATTTGTTGACATAGATATATGAATTGCGAAAATAATTTTTTATTAAATAAAAAACATAGACATAATTAAGTGTTCTTTTAGAGTACTTTGATCTTAATATAAATAAAAATCACAAAAATCTCGTAATAAGAAAGAATAACATCATAAAAAGAGCTTTGACTATCAAATGAGCATTAAAGAATATGAGCATTTAAATCAGTAAAAACAACATTTTATTTAAGTGAACCTATCAAATGAGCATTAAAAAATACGAGCATTTAAATGAGTAAAAACAACATTTTATTTAAGTGAAACTTACTTTTAGCTTTTCTAAGATATAAAGAAATTAAGATATGAATCTAAATTAAAAAATGGCCAAGTTCAAAAAAGAAAAGCGTAAGTGAAGATATTTTGGGAAAGGTTTTTGAAGTAAAAACTTATTCAGGTGCGTTGAGCACTCTTTAGGTGAGAGAGCAAAACTATAGAATCGCGATATCATCACGCTGTTAGCGACATCATCACGCTGTTAGCGTAACAGAAATTATTGTTGTACAGCACTCCTTTTTAGGGATTACCTAGCAACGACCAAAACAAGGACCGAAGCTTCTACCGAACCGATTACCAGGCCGGTTACCGAAGCGATTACAAACCGATTACGGATGCGATTACCAACCGATCACCGAATCAATTACCGAAGCGATTACCGAACCAGTTTATCGAAGCGATTACCAACTAATTACCGATTACCGAAAGCATTACCAACTGATTTCGGATTATCGAAGCGATTACCAACCGATTACCAAAGCGATTACTAATTACCTAAGCTATGACCAACCCATTAAAGATTACCGAAGCGATTGCCAAGCGATTACCAATTACCGAAGCAATACATTCAAGTTTATACATTCAATAACGCATAAATTGATAGAAAAAGTTAAAAAAGTAGAACGCGTCTGATTTGCCGACTCTAGCTACTTCGGAAATTTATTACAGCTATGTTATATCACAGCTTTGAGTTTTTACTTCGGTCATTTGTCCACCCATTGCCTATTTCTTTTGACATTTCATCGATTTTTTTTTTCTAATTTTCGACCACTAATTTTTTAATTAATTTCTGGAAAAAATATCAAAGTTTTTTCAAACTCTTGCCACATATACAAGGTTTAGTTAGAAGGAAATTTGAAAAAAAAACTATTTTAAATTTCAATTTTTACCTATTTAGATAAGCTCTATAAGAAAACACCTTTTGTGGACTATTTTTGAAAAAAATCGAAAAAAATATATGCAAAGTTCATAAAATTATTTACGTGAGCACACAGCCAAAAAACTAATATATGAGAATCAGTCGGTTTTTGACAACGTAGGTAAATTAAACTATGTGCTACCCTGCATACCACAATTGGTGGTCGAATTTTCGAAAAATGGCCCGATTTCGATTCTTATATCTATTTTCATGAAATATTTCATTCAATTAAAATTAAAACATTTGTTTTAGAATTTTCTAATTTTCTTATATACATTATACGAAAAATAAAAAAAAAAACAAATCAAAAATTGTCTTTTCGACATGTAGTAAAAAAACTTTATCTTCAAACCGTTCGTCCTACAAAAAGAAAAAAAATGTAAAGAACGTATTTTAAGGACCTTGAACTGATCTTCTTTGTGTTAATTTCTTACAAACACTTTCATGAAATGTTTTAATTTTTTGGCCACTAAAATTTCATTCACATTTTTCAAGCTTTTGCTTCATTTCCTTTATCAAGGAATAAAAAAGAAAAAAAAATTTTAAGTAACTAGTAAGGAATGCGGCTTCGGCAGGCTACCCCCTTTCCCCCCACGGCCGTATTCTTTAGCCACGACAGACACGATGAAATTTAGTTTTATATATTTACGAAAGTTTTTCAATTTTAATGACGTCACTTTGTATGGGAGGTAGGCGTGGTTTTCATCCGAATTTATAACCTATATATTATATTATATAACCTATTTATTTGATTTATTTTTCCTTTTTTAATGACGTCACTTTGTATGGGAGGTAGGCGTGGTTTTCATCCGAATTTACCAAATATCAAAGATGTGCAACATTGCGATATTTCTTTAATTTTGTAGATTTTTAAGAGACTACTTTTAAAATGAAGCCACTTTGTTTGGGAGGTAAGCGTGGTATTCATCCAAATTTCATAGACAAGATTTATATTGAAGATCAAAGCTTATGATATTTGCGGAATTGCAAGACATTTTTTTAATTTTTGTGGATTTTTTAGAGTTTTTATGGCTAAAATAAAGTCACTTTGTGTGGGAGGTAGGCGTGGCTTATATCCAATTTTGCTCATTTTCGAACTTGATCTTTATTTTTTAGAAAGAAGCTTTTATTCTTTCGCAGTATGCGTTGGGGCATAAAAATGAAAAAAAAAACTTCTCTGAACCCGGAGTCGGAGCATGAAACTCTAGACTGATAATCCATGTGCTTAGACCGCTGGACTGCCGAAGCAAATTATGGCCGGAAAATTAAGTGCTTATATTAAGTTTTGCTTTAGGCAGTTCAAAGAAAATACTATTAATGTTATTCAAGCAAATTCCTGAATAGGCGAGTGGATAGCGTGTGCGGCAGCCGATGCAAAGTTTCCGAGTTCAATCCTCGCTGGGTGACCATGGTAAGTATACAAAATTTATAAAATACACAAGATCTCTGTTCTAAAATAATATGAAAACGTGCTGGCAGAAATATACCGAATAATAACACTGTACAACAATTTGGTCCTTTTTAAAAAGCCCGCAAACTTTCTCAACGATTTCTCATATTTTTGTGTACGCTGATCACGAATATGCAATTATTTTGTTCGGGATACCTCTAGCTTGGTCTCCTGTCCTGCCTTTGGAAAATTAATTAAGATAGTAAATGAAATTATTCCTCAACTGAATTGAAAGAAAATAAAGTAAGGAACTCAAAAAAAAAAAAAAAAATATATAAAACTATATAATTATTATTGGAAAATTCTTTGTATCCTTAAAGTTTTCATTCCAATTTAAGCCAAAAAATTCTTAGCACAAGCTCACCTTTTTAAATGTGTGTCTGCGAAATTTCATTGAAATTGCATTCTGGTTTGCTTTTTAACATTTTTTAAAGTATTTTAAAAGTGATTTATCGTTAAAATTTCTGCCTTGATCATATATTATAGCTCGAAACATCTCGCTGGAAATGTCGAAAATTCAAGGACATTAAAGATTTTCAAATAAAAAGGACATTTTTTATATCCTTTTTCAAGAAAATTTTTCACTTACCATTTTTCTTAAGATTCTTATGTTTTTCTCTTTAATTTGATGCCAAATTTTGATGTCAAATTTTTCGAAGAAATAAACTATTTAAAAATTCGTAGTCCTGTGGAGACCAAACAGAGGGATTTGCTTATACAAAAATATAAGAAACCATTGAGAAAGTAGGCGGGGGTTTTTTCATGTTGTACAGTGTAATTAAATTAAAATCCGATTTTTTTCACATTTTCTGAGTTCCTGAATAAGCCTTGAATAAAAACCTTTTATAAAACATATATAAAGTTTTTTATTAGCTCTTGACTAAAAGTATTAATTTCATTCGCATAGGCCTTGTATGACTCTTGTTTCAAGGATTATTCAAGCAAGTTTAAATTCTCCTACCTACATAAATTCCTTATATAAAGCTTTACTCAAGGCAAAAACGGCGCGTGTATTGAGGACACCCAAAGAAGTGAAACTCGAAATCGCTCGCTTTTATTCGTTTATCTTCGTTTTTTTTCGTTAAGTTTCGTCTAAGTTTATCTTGGTTTGCCTTTGGCTGGTGTTACTTCATCTTTGTTATTTTATTCGCTATTTTTCTTAAGCCATACATACTAATATGACTTCGTATTTCACTTTCACTTTATTTTAAACTAAGACTTTTATTTAAGACTTCATTTAAATAAAAAAAAAATTAAAAATTTTTTCATCTTAAAACTTTTTTTTACAAAAATTTAAATTTAAAAATAAAATATGATTACCGCCCCATTTAATTTTATCATGATGTTTGAAAGCAATACATTTTATCACTCCTTAAAAATTCATGGGAATTATTTATTCAAAAATTGTACCCAAAAATTGTAAAATTTGACTTTTAGATAAAAAAGTTATACTTAAAATTTTTGCCTATTTACTCTTTATTCTACGTTACAAAGACTAAGCACCTTTAATATTTTTTTATAAGAGTTAAAGAACAATGCATGTTTGAATTGTTTTTAAGCCCATTTTTGAGGCTTTAATTCAAAACCAACCATTTTTATTTTGGTCCATTATCGGACCATTTTTATTTTGTAGATCTTCTATAAGGGTAAAAACTTATTCTTTTTCTTTTTTATTCGCGCGGGGAGCGAAGGAAAAACAACCCTTTTTGCACATTTCATATATTTGTCCGGTTAGCTCGAAATACCCGAAAATATTTGGAAATGCCTGGATGTCCGGCTATGACCCAGGTAGTTCGAGCATCCCGGCTAGCCTGGGTTCAAGTTCACTTAAACAATTTTGTGTTTCATTCTCATAGACAGTATATTTTACTATAGACAGTAAAACAGTTAAGAACCATTTTCTGCTGTTTCTCAACCGATTTTGATGATTTTATTTTAAATGAATCAGAGCAGGGAGAAGGAGTGCACCGAATAGTTTTTAAAGAAAAATGCTTACTGGTATACCCGGTGTCACTCGGGGGTGGTATGGCGAAAAGGTCGAACTTCGGCCTCTGCCGTAGTCTACTAGAATACACAAAACAAAAAAATTGACCTCAAAAGCGATGTTCTCCAAAGCCAAAGATAAGCTAAGGATAAATTTGTTTCTTGGATCATAAAACTGATATCACAGTTTCTGAGTTATGTTTATTTTTGTACTTTGAGGGTGTATTTCAACCCCTTTATATTACTTTATGGCAGGAACAATCTTGACGAAATTTGTGAATAGTTTTACTGAAGGTCTCAAAATCGAGTTTTGCTTTGTTAGGATTGAAGGCAAATAAATGTAAAAATTGTTATTAATTTGAGCCTAGGAAAAAATAGTTTTTTTAAGCTAGTTCAGGAAATTTTTTTTCAAGCACTACTGATAATATCAAAAAAAAAATATAAATTTATATTTTCAAAGAAAGTCGCTTTTTCCACTTTATTTAAAAAACTTTTCTTCTCTTATTGAAAATCACTCCATAACCGATACTTGACTGTTATTAACAGGCGAGTCCATCAAAGTAACACGAACAACTAAAACTTTTGCCAAGAGAGCAAAAACAAAGCAAAAAACTATTCATAATCGTTACAATTCACAAACTTTTAAGCCATCAAGTTTATAGCAACGCTCAAGTGTGTGCTTCAAGAACTCGGGCAAATCTTTTTTTGGACAGTGGGTGTGTGATAATGGCTTGAAGCATGAAAGTGTAGCATTTATGAAGTGTGTTTTAGTGTAACTAATGAAATCTCTCAAAGTGCTGCAATAAAATTTTTACTTTTATTTGACTAAAGTTTTTTTCTTTTTAAAGGAAGTTGTTGGCAAATATTTAATGTTAAAGAGAAGTTAAGGCAATCTTCTCTGCATGCCAGCTCTTCGTGCTATACGTTCGCAGTCCCACGGCATAACTGGAATATTTGAGGAGAGAGGAAATTTATGTTGAGTTTTTAAAAATTGCAGTCCTTTTAAAAATTACCTTCACATATATAGTATAGCGAGTCACAGTTATTCAGATTTCTCCAGACATATCGACGTCCAATAACTTCCCTGCATTTTCTATTTGTGGACCTAAATATATTGTCGTCATAGGGATCTGTACAGTTGCGGCAACGTGCACGCATAATATCACAATCTGGATTAGCTTGGCATAGAACGATGAAGAAACAGTGCAGAGCTTAAAAAAAAAAAAAAAGTTGAGAGTGATATAAATGCTTTTGAATAGAATATAAAGCCGAAAAAAATTACCAAAGCACAACAAAATTAAGCGCAATAACATTTTCGAAACTTTTTCAGAGTAAAATATAAACTGTTATGTTAAAAAATTAAGTGTAGAAGCAGCTTTTATAAACTTTTTTTTTAGCCTTAAAAAACAGCTGTGCAATTTTGTAGATATTTTTTAAAATTATATTTAAATAAAGTTATATATATAGGTCGTAATAAAAGTGCTCAAAAGCAATTGTTTGGCTTTTTTAAATGCATCGTTTAAATATTCTACTTCTCAGCGGCGTAGCTATAGGCCTTGCCGCCCCTCTTTATAAAAAAATTAATTATAAAAAATTAAAAAAAATGAAGTGGGAAGGGAAGGTAAGGGAAGGGAAGGGGGAGGGAGGAGAGGGGGAAGAGGTGGTGGTGTTGGAAAAAAATTGGAAAATTCTATACACATTTTAAAAGCTGAACTTGATAATATTTTTTTAGCTTGAACCACAGCAAAAATCGTCGTCGAAATGTTATTTTTGGCATAACTTTGTTATTTGGAAACATACCGTCAAGTGCAATAAAGATCTCAAAGTGTGAACTTTTACGCTCTCATGTCTTGTTTTTCTCTGAGGTAACCATCGAGTGATTTACTAATTTTTTGTTGGTTTAAGCACTTGCACCCTAGAACTTAAGAAAGTTTCTGTATTTAGAAAGTATCTTTTTTGAATTAATGATGGAAAAAATTGTAGTGAGTGAAAACTAAGGAGCAACTGCACTTAGTTGAAACTTTTTGTTAACGAAAAAATATAAACTTTCTTCAACTTTCTTTCAAAAGCTGTTTTTTTTCTTATAGCTTCAATTTGGTGTAAACATAATGTCCAAGTGACGGCCGTGGCGTAGTGGGTAGAGTGTGTGACTCTTACGCCAGGGAACCCACGTTCGAATCCTCCATCTGACACAGAAAATTTGTTCAATTAAATTAATTTTTCTGTTCGGCCGTCACCTCTCTGCTGATAATGGCAAACCTCAGAGAGTAAAAACCGCCATGAAAAGCTTATTGAGAACATAAGCCGTTCGGAGTCGGCGTAAAACATGTAGGTCCAGTTCTCGATCATTTGTGTTCAAACATTTCACATCACACACAACACAATTGATCATAAGAAGCTCGGTCAAAGTCTTTTGAAAAGCTGAGATGGCCATTTCGTTTTTTTTTTTTTTTATAATGTCCAAGTTTTAGGGGTCTAGTGCTAAAACCAATTAAAAATTAGTAAAAGCCCTCTAAGGTATCCTTAGAGAATAATGACATCTGAGGACATATACTAAAAGGTCACTATTTAAGATTTTTTCAACCATACATGCATGTATTGTAAATTAGATACTGACAATCTTTTATCACATTAAAAAAGTTTTGATACCATTTCGGAGGTTTTTGTTGCGGTACAAAATATTGAAAATTGTTATGGTAATGATAAGCTTTCAAAGGTTGCTTTCAAACAGAGTGGATTTTACAAACTTTTTTTTGTATAATACCCGGTTGACTCTAAGGTGCAAAATTATTTTTAGTTTCATTAAGCTTTTCTTGGAATTATATTTCCCCTTTCTTTTATTGGCAAACATGTTAATCTTTTTATTGGCAAATCTCTTCTTTTTATTGGCAAATCTCATCGCTTAACTGATTGCTCTATAGATAACATCAGACATACAATAACAATGGAGTTATCAGAAATCATTGAAAAATATCAATATTATGGATACTAGTGACCCCAAACAAGTTAATGTGGGAAAAATTTACCCACCAATGAATGGGTTGCGCTCAGGTACAACACAAGACATAACAACTAACCATGCATATATAAATCAAAGTACACAATTGTTTTTAATCTATTTTTGAGTTGACCTTTTGACAAGTTAAAATCAAAAACGCTACAATTGTTAACAAAGGTACTTATGCGGCTTAAAGCAGCAGTAGCGATATAATTTGTTCTACTGAATGATAAATAAATTAAATTGTTAGCGTTTCTACTGCTTCTAAGATTAGTGTTAAAATTTATAAGAGAAAGAAGTTCTGGAGAAGCGAATACACCTACTATGAGTTGGTGTAAATAGTCGATATCTACAGATTTCCTTCGGTCACTTAAAGACTGCATTTTTAACAGTTTCAAACGACCCTCATAAGGAGGAAGGTCTAATATATACGTTCCACTTAAGCCCCTTAGAGCAAACCGAACAAAACGTTTTTGTATTCTTTCTATAATATGGGAAGGTACTCATTTTAGATCTTAGATATGTTGTTATGAGTTTTTACTTAAATAGAAAAGCTTCTTTCACAATTATTGTAAGGAACATTCGCTGCTGAATTACAATTTTGGACCTTCTTTACATGGCTGTGAATTATTGTGCCCAGATGCAATGTAAACGAAAGTCTTTCTTTAATGATAATGAAGATTAACATATACATTTTTTTTTCTTAAAAATATATATCAAAAACATTTTTTGATAACTTTTCCCTCTATACCTTGTGTCGCCCCCCTTAACTACGCGACTGGGTTCTCATTCTTAAGAATTTTTTAAATAGACCCTTTTCTTCTTAAGAATGCATTCTTTAGATTTCTTTAAACTTACAAATTTTTAAAATAATATTGATGTAGAGTATAAACATATGGTTTATGATGTTAATGTAATTAATACGAGTGTAAATGAGACTACTGCATTATTTACAGAATCTTCTTTTTCTTGAGAAATTTAAAAACAATTTTTATTCTTCTAAGGCATTCTTTTTTATACTTCTTTTAACTTAAAAAATCTTTAAAATAATGTTAAACAAGATTTTAAAAATATGTGTTATTATGTTAATATTATAAATATGACTACTGTATTTTTTAAACTATCATTTTCTTCTTAAAAATTTCTTTTATTTTTAAAAATTCTTACTTTAGACTTCTTTATACTTAAAACTCCTTAAAATAATGATGACCCAGAATGTAAAAAATATGGTTTTTTGTGTAAATAAGTATTATAAACACGAGTTTAAATGATATTATTGCATTAATAAAAGATTCTACTACTTCTAAAGAAATTAAAAAAAAAATTCTTATTCTTCTTAAGAATTACTTCTTTAGACGTCTTTATACTTAAAATAACTATTGCATTGTTTTTAGATTCTCCTTATTATTAAGAAATTTAAAAAAATTCTTATTCTTTTTAAGAATTATTTCTTTAGACATCTTCATACCTAAAAATCTTGTAAATAATATTAACCCAGATTTTAAAAATATCGTTTTTGTCGTAATCGTAATTGTCTTAAATTGTCTTAATATTATAAATACGAGTTCAAAGGCGTCTAGCCAGCAGTTAAGTATTTACAATGCTGCTAAAGATAATAATATTTTGCATACTTTGTGAGTATCTCTTAATCATTTTTAATCTCTTCTCAATTTTTTTTATAAAATCTCAAATTTTTATAAAACTTTTGTTGATGTTAAACAGTTTAAGAATTAAAGTTAAAAGAGTAATCAATGAATTCTAATGAAATGTTTTTTTTTTATTTAAACATTTTAAATAAATTTGTTTAATTTCACAATATTTCTTAAACACAATATATATTTGTATCTCATTTTTTTAGCCATCGCTGTGCTGCAGCTGCATGCGCAACAACTGGCTCGCGATCATCCAATTTGTCAACGCCTTTTCAAACGTTGTGAAGCACCACGTTTGAGACCCACTGACGACATCACGAATGCATTAAATGAATATTGTGCCAGGGTTCGCCGTCGTTCCTGGCGAAATTTAACTCGATGTCAGTTTATACTAGCAGGGTGCAGGGGTAGGATGAGTAAGTTATGGCCAATGAAATGAGTAGAAATTTAAACAACTATTTAATAAATTAATTATTAAATTTTATCATCTTATTAGATACTATTAATGGTCGCTGTGTGAAAGTCACCTGTGCGGAGTTGGAGAGATATAGCCGTTAATAAAAATGACGTTAATAAAAAAAAAAAATACAAAATTTACATGTTAATTCTGAATTTATCTGAAATTATCATAGAATAAAGTATGAAGTTGGAAAAAAAATATAGAGTCGCTCATATTTTTATTGTTTTAATATATTAAGAAAGTTACTTTTCTACAATAGAATAATTATCACCCAGTAAACTCGAAACCGTCCTGAGAAATCTTTCTACCTACGACAGTTTCGTATTTGAAATATATATATTTTTTACTTAGTGTAAAAAATATTGGTTATGTGCGAAGACTAGTTTCCGAATAACGGATTTTATGAAATCATTTAAAATTTAAAAAGGCGTTTCTTTTCGAAAAGTGTTTCCAGAGCTGAAAAATTTTTTTATAAACAAGTATTTTACTGTGATACCATTTAAACATAGTATCAAATTTTCCAAATAAATTTCAATTTTTCAATTGACCAATTAAATATTGTTAAACTAATTTATATCAAATTTCCATAAGAAAATTGATCAATTGAATTTTTTTTTAGCTTTGACATTCTTATATTAATTTTTATTATCTCAAAAAATTCAAAATTGTCGAAGTCTTAAAAAATTTCATGTGTAGTTATTTCTAAATTTCTGCTTTTGAATATAATAGGTATGCTCCTATACTTTTCGGACTTAAGCTGGTAAAGGAAGAGTAAGAAAGAATCTCTCAGAATTATTGTAGAAGAAAATCCAAAAACTACGGGAACACTTTTCAAACTAAAAATGTGCAAACTGTCAAATAATTTATGTCAAAATTTATAAAGTGGTTCTAATGAAGTGTCAATGTTTTTTGCAGTTTCCATTCTTACAATATTTTTTATTTTAAAGAACTTATATGTAATCATTTATATTTTATTTTGATGCTTTTTTGTTAATGTTTCTTTGTTTACTAGAAAACAGCTGATTTAAAAATATTTTACACTTTTTCCACTTTTGCCCGCAGAAATTTCTTGGACTATTTTAGGTAAATTTTTAACTCTCTTTTTCAATTTTTTTTTAACCTTTTTCAAATATGGGAACGCTTTTCAAACTTAAACTTGTAAAACCTGCAAAATGGACTTAAAATTACAGATCTAATTTTAATCGACGCAATGGTTTTCGAATAAATCATATTTTAACTTTTAATTATGATTTCACGAAACCTAAACTAGGCTTCGTATAGGGACTAAATCTTGTACACAAAGACTACATAACAATTGAGGTGTAAGATAGCTGAAAAGAAACAAAATCTAAAAGATACAAATTTAATTTTTTGAATACGATTTCTTAGTTGAACCAATTTTTAAATAAAAAGAAATAAACAGTAATTTGTTTGTGAAGTCAGATCATTTGTTCAGTAGTGTATAAAAATTTGAGATTATTTTCAAAAAGAAAAATAATAAAAGACAATTTTTTAACTTCGAAATTTTTTTAATTTTTTGACAAATAAAATAAAATTCATTATTTTTGTTTTAAACTTATATTATATTTTTAGTGAAATTTTGAAAATGAAACTTTAAATATTTTGTTTTTATTTACAAATAATGTATATTTTTTAAAAGACAATTAAAAGTTCTCAATTCATACCACTTCTGAAAAAGTTTCAGATAAAAATTAAAAAACTTTGTTCTCATAACTAATTCGTTTTGATTCTTAAGAAAAAAGCACTTTCAAGAATAATTTTAAAAGCTTCCAAGGGAGAATTTCCTTTTCTTGTTTTGAGGTCTTTATTGATACTTATCAAGCCTGAAAGTGTAGCATTTTTTAAGTGTATTTTAGTGCAGCTAATGAAATCTCTTATTAATGTGTTGCAATAAAATTTTCGCTTTTATTTTCCTAAAGTTTTTTTTTTTTAGTTTTGTTCTGTATAAAAAGTTGTTAGCAAAAATTTAATGTTAAAGTGAAGTTAAGACAATCTTCTCTTCATGCCAGCTCTTCGTGCTACAAGTTCGCAATTCCACGGCATAACTGGAATATTTGAGAAGGGAAATTTATGTAGAGCTTTTAAAAAATTTTTAGTTAGCTTAAAAGTTACCTTCACATAAATAGTATATCGAGTCACAATTATTCAGATTTCTCCACACATATCGATGTCCAATAACTTCCCTGCATTTTCTATTTGTGGATTTAAACAAATTATTGTCCATGGGATCTGTACAGTTGAGGCAACCTGCACGCATTTCATCACAATCTCGATGAGCATGGCATAGAGCGATGAAGAAACAGTGCAGAGCTTAAAAAAAATGCGTGACTTGAATTCTTTTGAAAATAATATGATGCGGAAAAAATTACCAAAGCACAATAAAATTAAGCGCGATACCATTTTTCGATATTTTTTCAGCGTGAAATATTTACTATTATGTTAAAAAATTGAGAGCAGAAGCAGCTTTTATAAACTTTTTTTTTATCCTTAAAAAACTTATGTGCAAATTTTGTAGATATTCTTTAATATTATATTTAAACAATGTTATATAGGTCATAATGAAATGTTTTTTTGTACACAAAAGCAACTGTTTTGCTTCTTCAACGGCATTGTTTAAAGATTCTTCTTCTCAGCGGCGCACAGTGTGAGATTTTATCAATCTAGGAGGACAAAAGTAAAAAAAAAACATTAAAAAAATTCATTTTTTTTTTTCTTGAAAATAAAGCTAGTACACACATAAAGCCATGCCAAAAGTTTGAAAATGATTGCTTTATCAGATATATCTAAAACAGCAGTCGTAAAATGGTGCTTTTTGTGTTTTTCAAAATTATTGTGCCTCAAGATAGTAGTTTTTGTATTCAGTGCGCTGATTAAAGTTGTTAACTTTTAAACTTTTTTTGCAAAAGAAAACTTTTTGAAAATATGTAGATTAATTCAAAATAAAATAAGTCGCTTAATAAATGTGAGTATAATTTAAATTAGCAATGGAAAATGCATCATAAATAAGGAAAGATAAAATCAGCTAACACTTTGATGGACTGCCAAAAACTTTGTATGCATACGTATGCATATAATTTGAACTTTTTATTAAGTTTCACTCTCATATGTAGGTAGTTCATACAAAAATTTAGCTGCTAGTTTTTGCAGATAAGCAAAATATTTGTATCTTAGAAAGAGGCCTTAATATCTCAAGAATGCAACTTTATGATGTCAAATAAAAAATGACAAAAGCCCAAGACCATCATTATAAGCTGATAATGCATACTAAGATACTATCTAAATGCAATGTTTAGTATACAGTCAAAAATCTTGGACTAATTTTAAATCCAATCATTGAAATCGTGGCTTTATTTAATTTTTTTTTTATTAAATTTCAAACTTCTCAAAAGATTAAAATGTTTCTTAAAAAAGCGAGGAATAAAATTTAGGCTGCACCACTCTAGGACGAAATCAAGAACCAAGACATACATGGAAATATTGCATACAGATTTGATAACTTGGGACCTTGTGGTTAGCTCATATATAACAAAAGCAAACTATAATCCAACACCACTTGATAATGCATAACTACAGTGAGTTATGGAACTTATAAAATTACCAAGCACTGAATCAGAGTCAGAGTTAAACAAAAGAATAGAAGGAAGTGAGAGAAATTCTATAAGTAAAAAATCATGTTCTGAATAACTATTACTTTGTTTATTCTTATATTTTAACAGCTTTTTGATAAAAAATTAATAGGCTTTTCTTTGGAAAACTAAATTTCTGCAAGTTCTTCTAAATATGACTTAATTACAATAACAGAGAAGACACACAATTTTGTGTTGTTCTATTGCAATTTAGTCTTTCAAAGTCAAAACAGAGAGCGTGAATTTTCCTTTATAGGCAACTCAATGAAACACCCTGTAATTAAGAGAGTGTTTGAGATAGACCCTAGCTCCTGAGCAATTTGTTTTTAGGAATGAGCCAAGGAATCATATCACAAAAAATTAGAATTTTGTCTGCCTAGATTGGTCAAATCGCACACTGTGCGGCGCACATTGGGGAAACATAGCAAAAACGGTCGCAGGGTCTGTTTTTAGCGCTACCATCGATATTGTTAGTGGTTGAGGCTGGAAATATGGAATATTAAGGAATAGACTGATATAATTTTTTTATTTGTTTTTGTGTAAAATTAGACAACAATTTTTAAGATCTTTTAATGAATTTACGAACCCAGCAAAATTAAAAAAAAAAAAAAACTATAGATTTGCGATACTTGAATCATCACGCTGTTAGCTTAACAGTAATTATTGCTGTACAGCATTCCGTTTTAGGGACTACCTAGCATCGACCAAGCCGAAGACCGAAGCGTTTACCAAACCGATTATCGATAACCAGGCCGATTACCGAAGCGTTTACCAACCGATTACCGAACCAATTACCGAGGCGATTATCAACCGAATACCGAACCAATTTACGATTACTGTAGCAATTACCAACCAAGTACCGAACCGATTACCGATGCAATCACCAACCGATTACTGAACTAATTACCGATTACAGAAGCGATTACCAACCTATTATCGAAGCAGCTGCCTACTACCAAAGCGATTACCAACCGATTACAGAACCAATTACCGATTACCGCAGTTATAACCAACTGATTACCGAAACGACTACCAATCGATTACCAACTACCGAAGGGATTACCAACGGATTACCAAACCAATTACAGATTACCGAAGCAATTACCAACCGATTACCGAACCAATTACCGAAGTGATTACCAACCGATTACAGATTACCGAAGCGGTTACCAACTGATAACCAATCACCGAAGCGATTACCAACCGATTACCGAAGCGATTACCAACCAATTACCGAAGCGATTACCAATTACCGAAGCTATAACCAACTGATTACCAGAAGCGATTACCAGTGGATTACTAACCGATTACCGAAGAGATTACCAACCAATTACCGAAGCTATAACCAACCGATTACCGAGCCAATTACCCAACCAAAGTAAATGTGTTATAAATTTATTATATATAAACATTAAAAATAGCAGTTTATACATTCTATAACGCATAAATTGATAAAAATAGTTAAAAAAGTAGAACGCGTCTGATTCGAAGACTCTAGCTACTTCGGAAATTTATAAAAGCTTTGTTATTTCATAGCTACATAACAATTGAGGTGTAAGATAGCTGAAAAGAAACAAAATCTAAAAGATACAAATTTAATTTTTTGAATACGATTTCTTAGTTGAACCAATTTTTAAATAAAAAGAAATAAACAGTAATTTGTTTGTGAAGTCAGATCATTTGTTCAGTAGTGTATAAAAATTTGAGATTATTTTCAAAAAGAAAAATAATAAAAGACAATTTTTTAACTTCGAAATTTTTTTAATTTTTTGACAAATAAAATAAAATTCATTATTTTTGTTTTAAACTTATATTATATTTTTAGTGAAATTTTGAAAATGAAACTTTAAATATTTTGTTTTTATTTACAAATAATGTATATTTTTTAAAAGACAATTAAAAGTTCTCAATTCATACCACTTCTGAAAAAGTTTCAGATAAAAATTAAAAAACTTTGTTCTCATAACTAATTCGTTTTGATTCTTAAGAAAAAAGCACTTTCAAGAATAATTTTAAAAGCTTCCAAGGGAGAATTTCCTTTTCTTGTTTTGAGGTCTTTATTGATACTTATCAAGCCTGAAAGTGTAGCATTTTTTAAGTGTATTTTAGTGCAGCTAATGAAATCTCTTATTAATGTGTTGCAATAAAATTTTCGCTTTTATTTTCCTAAAGTTTTTTTTTTTTTAGTTTTGTTCTGTATAAAAAGTTGTTAGCAAAAATTTAATGTTAAAGTGAAGTTAAGACAATCTTCTCTTCATGCCAGCTCTTCGTGCTACAAGTTCGCAATTCCACGGCATAACTGGAATATTTGAGAAGGGAAATTTATGTAGAGCTTTTAAAAAATTTTTAGTTAGCTTAAAAGTTACCTTCACATAAATAGTATATCGAGTCACAATTATTCAGATTTCTCCACACATATCGATGTCCAATAACTTCCCTGCATTTTCTATTTGTGGATTTAAACAAATTATTGTCCATGGGATCTGTACAGTTGAGGCAACCTGCACGCATTTCATCACAATCTCGATGAGCATGGCATAGAGCGATGAAGAAACAGTGCAGAGCTTAAAAAAAATGCGTGACTTGAATTCTTTTGAAAATAATATGATGCGGAAAAAATTACCAAAGCACAATAAAATTAAGCGCGATACCATTTTTCGATATTTTTTCAGCGTGAAATATTTACTATTATGTTAAAAAATTGAGAGCAGAAGCAGCTTTTATAAACTTTTTTTTTATCCTTAAAAAACTTATGTGCAAATTTTGTAGATATTCTTTAATATTATATTTAAACAATGTTATATAGGTCATAATGAAATGTTTTTTTGTACACAAAAGCAACTGTTTTGCTTCTTCAACGGCATTGTTTAAAGATTCTTCTTCTCAGCGGCGCACAGTGTGAGATTTTATCAATCTAGGAGGACAAAAGTAAAAAAAAAACATTAAAAAAATTCATTTTTTTTTTTCTTGAAAATAAAGCTAGTACACACATAAAGCCATGCCAAAAGTTTGAAAATGATTGCTTTATCAGATATATCTAAAACAGCAGTCGTAAAATGGTGCTTTTTGTGTTTTTCAAAATTATTGTGCCTCAAGATAGTAGTTTTTGTATTCAGTGCGCTGATTAAAGTTGTTAACTTTTAAACTTTTTTTGCAAAAGAAAACTTTTTGAAAATATGTAGATTAATTCAAAATAAAATAAGTCGCTTAATAAATGTGAGTATAATTTAAATTAGCAATGGAAAATGCATCATAAATAAGGAAAGATAAAATCAGCTAACACTTTGATGGACTGCCAAAAACTTTGTATGCATACGTATGCATATAATTTGAACTTTTTATTAAGTTTCACTCTCATATGTAGGTAGTTCATACAAAAATTTAGCTGCTAGTTTTTGCAGATAAGCAAAATATTTGTATCTTAGAAAGAGGCCTTAATATCTCAAGAATGCAACTTTATGATGTCAAATAAAAAATGACAAAAGCCCAAGACCATCATTATAAGCTGATAATGCATACTAAGATACTATCTAAATGCAATGTTTAGTATACAGTCAAAAATCTTGGACTAATTTTAAATCCAATCATTGAAATCGTGGCTTTATTTAATTTTTTTTTTATTAAATTTCAAACTTCTCAAAAGATTAAAATGTTTCTTAAAAAAGCGAGGAATAAAATTTAGGCTGCACCACTCTAGGACGAAATCAAGAACCAAGACATACATGGAAATATTGCATACAGATTTGATAACTTGGGACCTTGTGGTTAGCTCATATATAACAAAAGCAAACTATAATCCAACACCACTTGATAATGCATAACTACAGTGAGTTATGGAACTTATAAAATTACCAAGCACTGAATCAGAGTCAGAGTTAAACAAAAGAATAGAAGGAAGTGAGAGAAATTCTATAAGTAAAAAATCATGTTCTGAATAACTATTACTTTGTTTATTCTTATATTTTAACAGCTTTTTGATAAAAAATTAATAGGCTTTTCTTTGGAAAACTAAATTTCTGCAAGTTCTTCTAAATATGACTTAATTACAATAACAGAGAAGACACACAATTTTGTGTTGTTCTATTGCAATTTAGTCTTTCAAAGTCAAAACAGAGAGCGTGAATTTTCCTTTATAGGCAACTCAATGAAACACCCTGTAATTAAGAGAGTGTTTGAGATAGACCCCAGCTCCTGAGCAATTTGTTTTTAGGAATGAGCCAAGGAATCATATCACAAAAAATTAGAATTTTGTCTGCCTAGATTGGTCAAATCGCACACTGTGCGGCGCACATTGGGGAAACATAGCAAAAACGGTCGCAGGGTCTGTTTTTAGCGCTACCATCGATATTGTTAGTGGTTGAGGCTGGAAATATGGAATATTAAGGAATAGACTGATATAATTTTTTTATTTGTTTTTGTGTAAAATTAGACAACAATTTTTAAGATCTTTTAATGAATTTACGAACCCAGCAAAATTAAAAAAAAAAAAAAACTATAGATTTGCGATACTTGAATCATCACGCTGTTAGCTTAACAGTAATTATTGCTGTACAGCATTCCGTTTTAGGGACTACCTAGCATCGACCAAGCCGAAGACCGAAGCGTTTACCAAACCGATTATCGATAACCAGGCCGATTACCGAACCAATTACCGAGGCGATTATCAACCGAATACCGAACCAATTTACGATTACTGTAGCAATTACCAACCAAGTACCGAACCGATTACCGATGCAATCACCAACCGATTACTGAACTAATTACCGATTACAGAAGCGATTACCAACCTATTATCGAAGCAGCTGCCTACTACCAAAGCGATTACCAACCGATTACAGAACCAATTACCGATTACCGCAGTTATAACCAACTGATTACCGAAACGACTACCAATCGATTACCAACTACCGAAGGGATTACCAACGGATTACCAAACCAATTACAGATTACCGAAGCAATTACCAACCGATTACCGAACCAATTACCGAAGTGATTACCAACCGATTACAGATTACCGAAGCGGTTACCAACTGATAACCAATCACCGAAGCGATTACCAACCGATTACCGAAGCGATTACCAACCAATTACCGAAGCTATAACCAACTGATTACCAGAAGCGATTACCAGTGGATTACTAACCGATTACCGAAGAGATTACCAACCAATTACCGAAGCTATAACCAACCGATTACCGAGCCAATTACCCAACCAAAGTAAATGTGTTATAAATTTATTATATATAAACATTAAAAATAGCAGTTTATACATTCTATAACGCATAAATTGATAAAAATAGTTAAAAAAGTAGAACGCGTCTGATTCGAAGACTCTAGCTACTTCGGAAATTTATAAAAGCTTTGTTATTTCATAGCTGTAAATTTTATATGTTATTTTAATAAAAATAAAATAAAAAATAAAAATTTGGTATAAAAATAATGTCGAATTTTTAGGGGTGTAGTGCGAAAACCAACTAAAATTTAGTGAAATGTAATCACAGAAAACAATGATACTTGATATTAAGACTCCACTCTTTGAGCTTTTTTTTAACCATACAGCATGTATTGCAAAACAGATACTGACACTCTTTTCCCAAACAACAACGTTTTGACAAAGATAACATTTTGGAGGTTTTTGCTGTTGTATAAAATATTAAAGATTATTTTTTTACTAAGCTTATTTTTTTTATAAGCTCTTGAAGTATACTTTCAAATAGAGGATGAAATCTACATTCTATTTCATTAGTGCGGTGACCGGCTCACTCTTATATACAAACATTTTTTTTTAGTTTAATTAAGTCTTTCTTGGAACTATATTCTTTTCCTTTTTTTTATAGGCGACAGCTTTAATTACAGATTCTTATTCTACTTGATCGCTTTGTTAGTACTCTATAGATAATATGGCAAGAATACGTAGACGCAAGGTATTTATTTAGATCTTAGTTACACACAAAGAAAGAACCTTGACAAAAAATTTTATTGATTCTATACTGACAAAAAATTTATCAACTCAATCTAGGAATTCGTCAATATGAAAAACATTGTTCGTATTCACAAATTCCTAGGTTGAGTTGATAAATTTTTTGTCACTATAGAGTCAACATAAGTGTCTGTCAAGGTTTTTGCTTTGAGTGTAGAGTGTTCTATGAGTATTAACATAAATAGAAAATCTTCTTTCACAACTAGTGACACTTCCGGCAATAGTATTGTAAGAAAAAATCGCATCAGAATTGCAATTTAAGACCTTCCCTATATGCCTCTGAATCATTGTCCCCAGAAGCAACGTAAACAAACTCTGAAGTCTTTCATTAATGTTAATGAAGATTAACATTTTAAAAAAATTTTGTTTTTACTTAGTATATATATTTAAAAAACTTTTTTATAACTTTCCCTTTTTGTTGTGTACCTGTGCCGCCCTCGAAATAGTGTCGGCCCCCTAGCTGCGCGGCTGGATTATTATTCTTAAGAATTTTTAAATAGACCCCCTTTTTGTTAAGAATACTTTCTTTTGACTTCTTTATACTTAAAAATTTTTAAATTTATGTTGACGTAGAGTGTAAAAATATGGTTTATTGTGTTTATATTTAAAATACGAGTTTAAATAAAACGACTGCATTATTTAAAGAATCTTCTTTTTAAGAAATTTAAAAAAATTTAAATCTTCTTAAGACTTCTTTATACTTAAAAATCTTTAAAATAATAGTGACCCAGATTTAAAAAAATTTTTCATTTTCTTAATATTATAAATACAAGTTCAAATGAGAATATCCAGCAGTGAAGTGTTTACAATGCTGCTAAAGATTATAATATTTTGCATACTTTGTGAGTATCTGTTAATAATTTCTTGAAGATTTTGTAAAAATAAAATCATAAATCTTCGTTGATGTTAAAAAGTTTAAAAATTATCCATTGAAATCTAATGAAAAGCTGTTATTATTTGTTTCTGTAAAATTTTAAATAAATTTCTCATATATGAAAATATTTCTTCTTAATTAACATATATAATTTTACCTTATTTATTTAGCCATCGCTGTGCTGCAGCTGCATGCGCAACAAACTGTTCGCGATCATCCAGTTTGTCGACGCCTTATCAAACGTTGTGAAGCTGCTGAACCACGGTTGAGACGCAATGATGACGTCATGAATGCAGTAAATGAATATTGCGCCCAGGTTCGCGGTCGTTCCTGGCGGAATTTAACTCGATGTCAGTTTACAAAAGCAGGGTGCAGAGGTAGAATGAGTAAGTTATGACCAATATAATGAGTAGAAAATTAAATAACTATTTAACAACTTAATTCTTTCATTTTATCATAATTATTAGATACTATTGATGGTAGTTGTGTGAAAGTCACCTGTACGGAGTTGGCGAGATATAGCCGTTAAAAACTGATGTTAATGATAAAAATACACATAATTTATGTACTAATTCTAAATTTATCTGAATATATCATGTAATTAAGTATGAGGTTAGAAAAACAAAATAAAAAGTTGTTCATATTTTTATTTTTTAACTTATCAAGGATTTTAAAGTTCATTTTCGCAGGTAAACGAAAAATCTTATGTATTAATACGATAACACAAATCTTTAACCCCCTTTTTCTCAATTTCTAGGCAACAAATTTGGATGAAACTTATATCATTTGAAAGCTTTCGTTCATACCAAGTGCACAATATAGTTTTTATTAAAATGTTTTGCCATTAAGATAGGTAAAAATTAAAAACACCTTTTCCCCATATAAGAGGAGCAATAAGAAAATATGTTGCAAAGCTATACAGCTCTATTGAACAGCTTTGCTGTGGGAGAGTAGATTGCGAGAATAAAAAAAGGCATATCCTTAAACACTCGATCCGCGTTGCTGAGACAAAACATAATAAAGGGTGTCGCAATAAAAGTGAATATTTTATTGCATTCTAAACATGTTATGGCAATTAATGAGTTATTGAAACAAACTTTCGAAACAGTTTATAAAGGTTATAGTTGGTTGTTGTTGCTTTTTCTTTCCTCTTTTCGGGCACACTTATTCAGTCAGCAAGAATGATATACCTATTCTACATTATTCAAGAATTGAAAGCAAGAATTGAAGCATATAATGCCGTGGTTATGCTAGGCAAACATGTTTGGTGAGCGTTTTTGCTGTCAGTGTTTAAGAGCACGAGAGAAAAGCTTATTTCTCATTTTATGCGTAAAAGACTAACAACAAAAAAGCTCACCAAACATGTTTGCCTAGCATAACCACGGAATAAGCAAACCTCAGAAATTTTTTTCGTTTTTGCTTTTTCTTTTGTAATGGATTCTATTACGTACAAAAATATGCATTCCAGTATTAGCGTCTATTTATTATTGCGTGAACACAAGGTATAACTTCCTTTATACCTATTTTTAAAGACAACATATTCTAATGAAACTTAATCATTTGAAAGCTCTGGTTCATACCAAGTGGACAGTAAAATTTTTATTCAAATTTTTTATCATTAACATAGGTAAAAATTCGAAATTTAAAACACCTTTTTCCCCACATAAAAGAAACAACAACAAAATACAAAGTCACACAGCTCTGCTGAATAGTGTAACTGTGGGAGAGTAGATAGCGAGATTAAAAAATAAGTCAAAAGCTTCAACAGAGCTGTGTGGTTGCATAGTAGAATAAGAGAAGGTAGATGCATTTCGGAGAGGCAGACTGCCATAACTGTCAAAACGAATTTGATAGCTCATAGAAAATATGAAAGCAATGAGAAAGCTTTAATTAGAAAAATGTAAACAAAAATGTGATTTATATTGATTTTGACAATTTTGGCTATGAGAAAGAGAGCGCAGTTCAAAATGCATATACCATCTTTAATTCTACCATGTGTGGTTCTTTTTGCTTTTTCATTCCTATCTTCTCGGAAACACTCGATCAACGTTGTTGAGACAAAACAAAATAAAGAGTGTCTCAATAAACGTGTATTTTTTTTTTTTTTTGGAATGTCAAGTATATATATGTATATGTCAAATGCCAAGAATAGAATGGAAGAGTGACTCAGACACTTCAACAGAGCTGTGTGGCATTGTTGCTTTTTGAAGTGACACCTTCTTTAGACGCGTTGAGCACTTTTTGGTAGCTCTTTATGAATTCGCGACAGCACTGTTAACGTCAGCAATGCTATATCGGCACCACTGTTAATATCATCACTGTTAACTTTAGCATTGTTAAGGCTTGTACTGTTAATGCCTGCATTTCTGATTTACCTACGAGGCAAGAAGAAAACATAGCAACGCTTTTTTGTTTTTTGTATTTGGACCCCCACATGGGTGTCAGATGGCGGTAGATGTGTTCAGAAGAAATGCTGGCCTTCAGCTCATATATTTGACCTGTATAGGGTCAGCTTTGGTGTTTTTGTATGGTGACCTCCAGAAGTGTGGCTGATAGGGGCATGTGTGTTAATAAAAAATGTTGTAAGGCAAAAATAATGGGACCAGCTTATATTTTTGACAGCTCTAGGGCCAGGGTGGCTCTAGGGTTTTTGTGTTTCTTGTATGGGGATTGCCAAATTGGAGATATTGGGGATTGTCCCAGAGGTTTTCAGATGGGGGGTAAGTGTCTTCAGAAAAACTGTTGAAGGGGAAAAAATAAAAGGACCAGCTCATATAATTGACATTCATATACAGGTTAGATGTCTCTAGAAGAAATGTGAAAGGATTACCTCTTTGGGTCAATTCAGAAGAAAGCTTTTTTTTTGTATTTAAAATATAATGAATTATTCAAAAGAAGGTTCTAAAAGACTCAAAAAAATATTTGCCGAAAATTTTTATTATGTGACTATGATACTTACTGAAGACTTCAAAATATATTTTGATATGGCCGAATTTCGGCCACAGGCGAACTAGTTTATTTTTTTTGTAAATGTACACTGTTGGAAATTTTTCAGATGTTATATTATTACATAAATTATTCCCATAAATATAAAGCTAAATCAGCTTTTCTCAAAGCGTGCTCCTTGGAACCCTAGGGCTCTGCAAAGCCTCTATGGGGGCAACGTGAAGATACTGGTCAATGCTTTATTTAAAAAAAAAAAAAAACGTAGAAAATATTTCACATTATGACTTTAGACAAACAAAATGTAGTTTCTATTTCAATAACAAAATTCACATGCAAACATAATGTTATTTTTGTGACTCTTCGAAAACAAGTACAAAAACCTACTCAACCCTTAGTGCACGTAACCAGATCCATATTCACTGCTACGAAGCTGCAATGTGGCGGCTCAAATAAATATGAGTATCCCAAATCACAAGTTGGATAGAGAAAAGATCTATTTTATTCGGTTAATAAATACATATGGTTGTTGTCCTCTTGCTAATTCTTATCCTACTTACCCAAATACTGACAACAGTGTTCAACGCTGGTTACAAAATTGCTGCATTCAAGAGAAAATTCGATTTTTGGATTATTCGTGTTGGCAAGAGAGAAATAGAAAGCTTTTCATCGCTCAGCGAGTTCGTTAGCTACTCAGAAATGTTTCAATATAATATGTTTGAAAAATTGGTCGAATATCTCAATGCTGTGCGGGCATGCTTTGAGATGTATTTTCCCGAAGAGCAGAATACAAAAATTAAAATGCATTCATTGATTCAAAATCCTTTTGTATGCAACTTGCAAAAGCCTGAGAGTATGTCAGTCGAGATTTTTGAATAATTTTAAGAAATGTCATTAGACACCAGTATGGAGTCACTGTTCAAAACAATGCTTCTGAATGGTTTTGAGTGCAGTACAAAGGCCCTGAATTTTGTCCTCCCGTCCCCATCAACACACTTGTGCGAGACAGGATTCTTAGCCTATGCAACTACAAAAACAAAATACCGCAATAGACTGGATACCGAACCTAATATGAGAGTTAAACTTACTTCTATCAGGCCTTATATCAAACAATTAAAGCGTCTACGCGAATAAAGTTGTAAGCGACAAATTATAAGTTTTCAGGAATTGAAAAGGACGTTCTTAATGGCGCACTTAGAGTCATTTGATTTCGATTTCCAATTTTTTGGTGAAAGAGTTTTAAAGAAATTTGTCTGTATATATCATACATGGGCATTTTCCATTACCATTAAATTTTTGGATAGACTATCCACCTAGTGGTAATGCAAATTAAAATTGTATTACCATTAATATGTATGATTACTTGTTAATAGGGTGCGGATTTTTATGCACAAATAAATCAAAAATATGCACTTAAAATTAAAAATTATCCACTAAAAATTTAAAAATATGCAAAAAAAAAAATCCTTTTGAAAAAATGCATTTTATGGTAATAAATTATTTCTTTATTGAATGTTTGGAAATCAGTTTTGTAGCATTAAATAAAAAGAATTAAAGATCAAATCAATGAATTCAAGACTCTTATTTCTAGAAAAAAAAATTTGTAAATATATTTGTAACTCAGCCTGTCAACGACATTTTTAAACAAAAAATAAAAATTCTATAATAAAATATTAAAGTTATATGCTCTTAATTCAGTCATATATCTGTACAAGTTAAATTGCTAGCATATACAAGAAAATTTTTCTTTAAATTTTCAAAACTAAAATTTTAACGATATGGTTCAAAAAGTTTTTGCAGAGCGAAAATTATTGCTCTACATCAACGGATGTAATTGAACTATATTTGAAAAAAGATAATTGCCTAGTAGAATTTTCACTTTCAAAATTCTTACTAAGATCACAACTATACTCGTATGAAATTTCGTTAAGTTTTTAAAACCACTCTTTGTTTTAATTCTTTTTGAATTTTTAAATTTATTTTTTAAATAAATTTTTTGATTTTAATTCTTTGGTCAAATTAATTTTTTTCCACAGCATATATTTTTTAACAATATTATCAATAAAACTAATTTGATTTCTTAAAAGAATCCTTCCTCCTAATTTAGTGATAAATTCACTTAGAAATGCATAGTTTGTGTTAATATAAGCTTGGTGAATTTAAAGATAAGTTAAATTTAATAATTCTTTAGTATTTATAATAGAAAATGCATCTGAATCATCAAAATCGCTGACAACATCTTTGAAAAAATAGGGACATCTTAAAAAAATGAATGAAATTTGCAAATAACTGAAAATATGCAAATATTGTCGAAAATGCCAAAGTATACAAAAATATGCAAGCACATTTAAATGCCATTTTAGTGAAAATTCAATGATTCGTAAAGGTATTTAGTTAATTTTATTCTAGAGATACCCACAAAAAATATGCATTTGCATAAGAATTCGCACCCTACTTATTGATATGTAATATGTAAAAATTCAATAAATGATATTTTTTTATCGTTTACAAAATTAGTATTGAAATCTCCACTTAGTATCATAGTTGCATCGTAAAATTTTTCGGTAATTCTTTTTTCGCATATTGAAGAATCATATTTTGAATAATTCATGAAATTTTCGAATAAAAAAGAGAAATCTCTCCTGAATTTACCCCTAGAGGTGTAATATGTATGGGCTAGTTCTATTATTTTTTACCCCTCAACATTACTTCTGAACACACCTACCCTCTATCTATCACCCTTCTTGGGGTCGCCATACAAAAAATACATCCACTATCGATTATAGCTCATATCTCTCCCAAATTGAGCCCTAGGGGTTAAATATATGAACTCCTATTATTTGATTACAACATTTTCTAGAACATACTTACCCCTTATCTGCTACCCCTCTGGGGGCCCCATACAAAAAACACAACGAATGTCGATTATAGTTCATATCTCTGCTGAATTGAGTTCTAGAGGGGTCAAATATATGAGCTGGTCCTATTATTCTTTGTCTTTTAACATTTCTTATGAACTCACCTAATCCATATCTGCCACCCTTCTGGGGGTCGTCATACAAAATATACTAGAATTGTCGATTAAAGTTCATATCTCTCCCAAATTGATCCCTACTGGAGTGAAATATATGAGCTGTTCCTATTATTTTTGGTCCTTTAACATTTATTTTTAATTCACCTACCCGCTATCTGCCAATCTTCTGGGAGTCCTCAGACAAAATATACTAGAAATGTCGATTATAGTTCATATGAGCATTTCCGTGGTGGAGCACGTGATGATTGTACGACTTTAATAAGTGAAAAAAGAATGAAAAATTTAACTTACAAGTTCCCTATTTTGATTATCCAATAGCTTACTAAGCATACTATACAAGGTGTAAAACCTTTGTTAAAAGAGTTGTCAAAAGTTCGAATCTTAGATAGAAGCCACCAAAATTGATACGTTACGTGGCAAAAAATATAAGTTGTTTTTGACTTGGATCACAAAATTAGTAAAATTCTGTAAATTGGCAAGAGTTTTTGTATAAAACTTTTTTAAGAAGGATTTGAAATAGTATAAGTTTATTTTCAAAGTAATCAAATTTAAAAACTTTTTCTCGTTTTTTTTTTATTGGGCTTAGTATGAAACGCTACGTGACATGGCGTTACGTGACATTTTTTCCATTCTAATTCATTTGGGTAATTAAGTAATTAGGTATTTAAGCAATTATGTGAGTTAGTTATAAAAAAACAAATTTAGTATATTCTGCCTCTCCTTGCCTCAAACATTTTTCAATATTTTTAGCCAATGCTTTCCATTTTTACTAAAACAAAAACGCTTACGAAACATTTACAAAACATTAACTAAAAAGAAAAATTACATTTGTGAAACAGTGCAGACGATTTGATCAACATGGTAAATGAATTCATATTTAAATTGCTTAAGTCAATAAAATAAAAATGTTTCTCCAAGATAATATCATTAATAAGTTTTTAATAACTTTTAATTTCTCTTAAATTTTTCTTCAAATTTTTCTTCAATCTGAACTTTCTTCTGAACTTTCCTACCCCATATCTACTACGCTTCTGTAGGTCCCCATACAAAAAACACAAAAAAGGTTGCTTTTTTTTTTGCTTGCCTGGAAGCTGAATCAGAAATGTAGGCATTAACTGTGGAAGCCTTAACAGTGCTAACATTAACAGTGATGACATTACCAGGGGTTACGAAATAATATTGCTGATGATAACATTGCTTACGTTGACAGTGCTGACGTGAATTCATAAATTTTACCTCAACCAAAAAGAGCTCAACACGCCTAAAGAAGTTTGAACTTCAAAAAGATTGAATTTAATGATTTCTTATGACTATATGAGTATTATTGACAACAATTTGATTATACCAATTAATACTCACTCAGGCCTATTAGACGAAATAACCAAGGATGAGAATCTAAGGTTATTACCCTGCGATCTCTGCCTTCCAAAATTCAACTTCTACAAAAACTTCCAAGTCTCCTTCCCAAACAGAACCACATGGGAAAAAGAGAGGCCACGGTCCACTGGTGACTTTCAAGCCTGGTATACTGATGGCTCAAAGACAAAAGAAGGGGTGGGAGCTGGAGTTTTTGGCTTAAGGCAGGGAAAATCTATATATGCCAGCATGGTCACAGGTAATTCAGTCTTCCAAGCTGAAGTCCACACTATTGAGATCTGCCTAAGAGAGTATGTAAACAGTCCCACTAGGAACAAAAACATTTACATTTATTCTGATAGTAAAGCAGCTCTACTTGCACTTAAAAAAAAAAAAAAAAAAAACGAAATGGCCATTTCAGCCATTTGGAGGACTTTGACCGAGCTTCTTATGATTAATTGTGTTGTGTGTGTTGTGAAATGTTTGAACACAAATGATCGAGATCTGGACCTACCAGCTTTATGCCGACTCCGAACGGCTTATGTTCGCAAGAAGCTTTTCATGGCAGTTTTTACTCTCTGAGGTTTGCCATTGTCTGCAGAGAGGTGACGGCCGAACAGAAAAATGAATTCAATTGAAAAAATTTTCTGTGTCAGATGAAGGATTCGAACCTGTGTTCTCTGGCGTAAAAGTCACACACTCTACCCACTACGCCACGGCCGCCACTCTACTTGAACTTAGCGCATATAAAATCACGTCCAAACTCGTATGGGATTTCCTACAGCTACTTATCAAGGTATCTACCCATAACAGAGTCCATTTCATTTGGGTACCAAGTCTTAGCGGCTATTTAGGTAACGAGATCGCGGACGAACTAGCCAGGAAAGGGGCTGCAAGGTCCTTTATAGGCCCAGAACCATTCTGCGGGATACCATGGGGCACTATGCGCCATAACATTAAAATGTGGCTAAACAGAGAGGCACTTCATTACTGGAGGGAAACTGAAGGTAACAGACTGGCTAAAATATTATGCTAACCCCTTCGCTCCAAAGAACGAAACAATTCCTGACTCTAAGTGGAAGATCTATCAGACTTGCCACAGGTTTCCTAACTGGACATTGTATGTAAAGTAAATAAACACTTATCAACCATGGGTATAGTCCAGGAAGATCTGTGTAGATTATGTAATGAAGATGAAGAAACAGCAGAACACATTTTGTGTCACTGTAACGGTCTAATCAGGACCCGTCTTTGTTAATTAGGTGGATCGTACCTAGAACCGCATCTAATAGCGGATAGTTCACCCAAGGACATCGCTCGGTTCCTAACGCACTTATCGATTAAGGATGAACTATAACTTATAGAGGTTTGTTACTAGTAACTAGATGACTTGCAATAACAAGGTGACTTGCTCCCTTCTCACTTAACTAACTAACTAACTAACTATGACTGAATAAAATTCAACTATTCAGTGACTTAAAAATACTGCAGCTCTTCTTGAATGTTTTTGAAAAAGAATTCAATCAGTTAAACAATCGATTTTTTAAAAATACTTTTTGTTCAGTATTACATTCACCATAGTTTTAAGTTTTAAGTTTCAAAAACAAACTATTGCATAATTTTGCTAAAGCTGCAATTCGAACAGCTGACTTTATCCCCAGCAATTTTTACCGTACCTATTCAAGTGACAAGGATATGCATACGAATAGCTCTCAAAAGCATTTAAGATCTATTTCTATATTCTTGAGAATGAAATACATATTTCTTTAAAATTTGATTTACTGCATGCTATGCTAAGTTTCATAGAAACTCAAGCACTTGTTTTTGTTTTTTTTTTCTTTTGAAATCGTGCCCATAAATATATCAAAATAGTTGCATTTACACAAAAATAATTATGCAATTTATAACAAACGAAGAAAGGGGATAAATCATAAATCACAACAAAAGGATCTTCCAAAACATGTTCAAAGGCTGAATGCCTTGACCGCAATGTTAAATGTTCCGCACCGCCCCACAACGCGAACTGATACAAAAATTGAAACAAAAACTTAACAAAAGGCATTTAAAGAATGCAGTCCTTAAAGGGCGAGGCAAGTCCTTTTGTTGTCGAATGCGCGTTCTTTTGTTCAGCACAAATCATGCACATGTGTGGTGCAAGAGATATTTTTGCCTATGTATTCGAATGTGATTTGTGCGCTGCGCGAAAAAAAAAATCATAAACGTATTCTTTGTACAGCAAGCTGACCGCAATATTGTAACAATGGTTGATGTTGCTGTTTCAAATTTAACTGCAATATATGTATAATAAATAAAACGAAGGCTCTTTGAAGGATGAAAATGCCAGGCCTGTAATCAAGGATATGAGTAGCGCTGCCTTTGCACTTGTTTGGAGTGAGTATTTTATTTTTTGTTGCTGTTGTTCGCTCATGTCACGCACAGCAGAGCAAGGATAATGAAGAGCAAGAAACACACGCGCTGTTGGAGGTGATTTAATTATTGTTGTTGCTATCTAGTAACACGCTGCTTTTCCGGGAAATATGTCTATGCCGCAAAGCATTCCAAAAGGACGACTTTACCAATATATATATATATATATATTTTTTTTTTTTATTTGAGCAGCATAAAGATGCTCATGATCGATGCCGATACATTGCCCGGCGTGATTCTTTGTGGCAAGACTTTAGTGGAATATTTAAAAGATCAGTGTTTCTTAGGCAAAAAATACTTATTTTGTGTGAATTTTTTTCTTTTTTGTTTTTGCTCAAAGGACTGTAGCTTAACATAATTTACTTCTTTGATCAGCAGCGACTGTAGCTGCTGATAATGATCTGACTGTTTTCACTTCATCACTACTATTGACAAGCTCTAATTAATTGTTACTGACTACGTGCTGATCTTTTAAAGAGACGACTTGATGCTGCTTGCTTGTCTAAATTAGCCACCAATAAGTTTAACCAGAATTCCTTCAAAAAATCCAGAAAAACAGGGTTGAAATTCATAAGAATGAAATACGTTTCTATTTGTTTAAATGAAAGTCAATATTTAGTCTTTATTTATAAAATCAAAAAAGTAGAAATCTATTTTGACATCAATAATTTGAATTGAATCAAAATTTTGATGTCAAAAATGTTGAATTTCAAGTTTAATATTATTGTTGGTAAAAGCTTGAAGCCATCGAAGAACAACTTTAAGAGAAATTCTCAATAATCTGTTGTCAGAACCACATTAAAGTAACTTTCTTCTGTATCATCGGCTGTAACTGCTTCAAGAATATGTGAGGAATTCATTAATATGCGGCTCAGATTCACCACAAGTGAATCCAATACGTGCTTGGAACATCCTTTTTTTTTTCTTTAGTTTCATCTTTACAAGATGTGAAATAACTCTATGCTTTCCCCAATTCAAATGCTGCGGCACTAACTTGTCTAGCTGTATAACATGCAGATGAGTTTTCTAGAGAAAACTATTTTATAATCATTGCTAGTGCAAAAGTAGTGGTAGTGAAATAAGAATCAGAGGAAGGCAAGACAAGCTTTATGCTGTTTGAACAAAGCAGCGTAAATGTACAGGAAACTTTACTAGCTACACTTAAAAATAAATGTATCTTTACACATTGTTATAGGTACTCATAATTATATGAGACATAATAAATTTCTATCGCATAAAAAATTTTGCCTGAAAATATGCTATGAAAATCTTATGCTGATCTTATAAACATGCTCTACAATAATTTTTTATTCAACTTGCAAGCTTTTAAATTTATATTTCTCTCATATACAACTTCCGATTTTCTTCTCTGTCTTTAAAAAATGTGAAAATAACAACAATGCTTAAAACAAAGAATTTTGCATAAATTTATTTGTGTAACGTTTTGATTTGTTAAGAAGAAAAATAAAATAACAATCGTATCGAATTTAGTTGATTTTATATGCAGCGCATCGTGCATTGCGTGTGAAATGAAATGTTACGAAGTGTTGCATATTCTTGTAAGAGTTGTTGTTAAGATGCTGCATTATATATGCACTATACGAAAAACAATGTAATTCGTGCTGATGCTTAATAATATTATTCCAAAGGCGCATTTTCTGAGACTATGTTATCGTTTTTGAGGCAATAATTTAAAAAAAAAATTTTTATCAATAAACAAAAAAAATAAAAGAAATATTCTAGTTTCTTGATTCTATATTTTATGCTTGATTAAACATGTAGATCTACATATGGTCTAAATATTATTCTGAAGATGTTAATGCATGGATGCTTAGAATATGTACCTTAAACCGGGTCTATGGTAGAAGTGTTCGATAAACTTTTCTTAAAGTCAAAAAAATATTATTTGCCACATTCTAGTACTCTACACAAAGCAATTTCGCCATATCTTAAACATTAGGCTCCAAGAATTTTTGAAAAAAAAAAATACTTTTTTGGATAACGAGTGCTCTAATGTCGGTTCTGAACAAGTTAATTTTGTTCAGAAAAGTCAACAAAAAGAATAGTAGTTTGTTCAGAAAAAATTTTGTTATTCAGTTATTAATAACGCATGGCAACACTGCTTTTGCGGCATGGGATTTGTTAGTCAATTTTGGTACACATGCTTTGACTCTGGTTCTCGAGATTAACCGTTGTTTTAAAAATTAGGGATATTTACCACATATTTTCGCATAACTCCAAAAAAAAAAGTTAAAAAAAGCATGTACTTTATATTAAGTGAAAATTTCTTTGGGCGTGTTGAACACCTAGGACTAGGTTAGGTTACGTTAGGTTAGTATGGTTGAGACGGCTGCCCGTCTCGTGCACTTAAGCCAATATAGGCCCCTTGTGATACCATATAATCTCCTTCAACTTGGTGTTATGAGTCCTGTCTCCGTTGAACCATCTCGTGGATTTTATGAATCTGTTGATTTTCTTTGGATCTATCTTGGAGTTTGAAGCAAGGAAGTGAAAGAGTGGTCGACTGAGGGTATTAAGTCCCCCTCTACTTAGAGTGGGGCAGTGGCAGAGAAAGTGCTGTATGGTTTTCTCCACCTCATCATCTCTGCAGCTCCTGCAGAAGTCGTTAACTTCACAGCCTAGACGAAGAGCGTGAGCTCCTATCAAACAGTGTCCGGTGAGTACCCGTACCAGAACAGAGAGATTTGGTCTTCCGAGTCCCAGTAGGGAGTTGGTGCAATTGGTGTCGTAGGAAGGCCAGGCAAGTCTGGCTGTGGCACAGGTGATCACGTTATTTCACTGCTCATCGGACTGGTGCAGCGTGTTTCGCCTGCACTGGAGCTTAAAGGTGATCAAGGATATATCAGGTTGGCAACTATGTAATTGCGGATCTTTTTTAGAAAATAAAAGACAATTTTTTCATGGAACGAAATAACTTTATACTATAATGTATTGCCCATTTTGAGAAATGACCTTTTGCCATCTTTCAGACAGCATCATAATTCTACGTTCATAAAACATGTGGTTTTTATCAGAAAATAACTGAACCAGGCACGATTTGACAACATCAATATTATTGAAATTTTAACCATTCAAGGAGTTTTGCAAAGATCGAAATAAAAAGTAATCAGATGGTGCAAGGTCAGGACTATATGGTGGTTGTGGCAAAACATCCCAACTAAGCTCCAATAATTTTTGCCGAGTGGCCAAAGATGTGTGTGGCCTTGCATTGTCATGGTGGAATACAACACCTTTTCGATTTGTCAATTCGGGCTGCTTTTCTTCAACTGCATTGTTCAATTTTGTTAGTTGTTCAATGTAGACATCTGAATTGATCGTTCGGTTGGGTGGTAAAAGTTCAAAGTAGACAATTCCTTTGTAATCCCACCAAACTGATAACATAACTTTCTTTTGATGCATATCAGCTTTTGATGTTGTTTGAGCTGGTTCACCTGGCTTGCTCCACGATCTTTTCCGATTGACATTGTTGTAAACAACCCATTTTTCATCACCAGTTACAATCGTTTTAAAAATGGATCATTTCCATTACGTTTCTTTAACAAATCGCAGATGTTAATGCGTTGTGTAGAAAGATTTTTATATATATATCGAGTTTTCGTACATAGCAAAGTTGTTTTAAGCAATTTTCAATGCATGATGTGATATCTGAAGCTTCTCTGCAATCTCACTTGTTGTACCGTGACGATCCGAATCGATTATTGCCTTGATTTGGTCGTCATCAACTTCAACTGGACGACCAGAGCATTTTTCATCTTTGAGTGAAAAACCACCAGAACGAAATTTGGCAAACCAATTTTGACTCTGCAGTTCTTTTAAAGCTTCGTCACTATAAACAGCACATAACTGTTTTTAATTTCCGGAAATAAAAAAGCAAAATATGACGAAAATGTTCGTTTTGATTTTCCATTTTTCAACAGACGCCAAACAAAAACTACACAACCGATCAAAAAAATTTTTTTTCTGATTGACAGTTGAAGTACCAACTATTAAATAACAAAATGTGTTTGACATTTCGATTTCATCAGCAAACATAAAAATTCAACTTAAGCCATCTATGAGTGGAATTCGCAATTACTTAGTTGCCAACCCAATTCTTCCCCGGAAGAATAGCGGCAGTCGTACCTCTTCCAGCCAGTTCGTCAGCTTTGCAATTACCTTCTATGTCACGGTGCCCAGGCACCCATACAAGGTGGATCCTGAATTGCTCAGTCATTTCGTTGGGCGATTTGCGGCATGCAGCAAGAGATTTAGAGTTTTGGGTATAGGGTATAGGATCATAATGCTTTTAGAGTCGCTTGATTGTTCGAAAAGATATATATAGTTGACCTGAGGTGCTCAGCTGGTTGAGGTGCTGTGCTGCTTCCTTGATGGCTATGGCCTCCGCTTGGTAGACGCTGCAGTAGTCGGGTAGTCGGAAGAAGATCTCAATCCCCAGGTGCGGTCAAAAGACTCCCCCACCCACTCGCCCTTCGAGTTTAGAGCCATCAGTAAATATGTTTATGGCCCTCTCCATATAGTGAGGCCTGCTTTCCCATTCCTGCCGCGTAGGAATGCGGACATTGTATTTTTTATCAAAGATTACCTATGGTGTGCAGTAGTCTGTGCTGGGAGAGATAGTGGCCGAGGCCAGTCTCTCCGTGTGTCCGTTACCATCTCCGAACCAGTATCCAGCCTCCCTTAGCCTCAGAGTTGTGATAGTAGCACCTTTAATGGCAATTAGGTCTAAGGGAGGTAAGTGCAGGATGACGTTTAACGCATCCGTAGGAGTAGACAGCAAGGCTCCTGTTATACATACTTCTGCACTTCTTTGTACTTTGAGAAGCTTGTTTAGTACGGAAGACTTAAGAGTAGTAAATGTTATGAATTCGCGTCAGCACAGTTAACATCAGCAATGTTAATGTCAGCAATATTAACGACAGCAATGTTAACGTCAGCAATGTTATATTATTATCACTGCTTATGTCATCACTGCACAAGCTCGCACCTACATTTCTGACTCAGCTACCAGGTAAGCAAGAAAGATAGCAACGTTTTTGTGTTTTTTTGTATGGAGACCCCCCGATTTGTGGTTTTTGTATAGGTGTATTGAGAACAAATGTTGAAGGGCAAAAAATAATAGGACCAGCTTATATATTGACCCCTCAAGAGATCAATCCGGGAGACTTAGAATTATAATAGACAGCTTTTGTGTCTCTTGTATTGGGACCCCCAGAAAGGTGGTTGATAAGGTGGGTATGTTCAGGTGAAATATTGAAGGATATAAAATAATGGGACCAGATCAAAAATGTTACCCCTCTAGTGGTCAATTCGTGAAATATAAGAACTATAATCGACAGTTCTTGTACTTTTTGTATGAGGACCCCAGAAGGGTGACCGATAGGGGGTAGGTGTGTTGAGAAGAAATGTTGAAGGGGAAAAAATAATAGGACCCGCTCATACATGACCCCTCAAGAGATCATTTCGGGAGGGATATGAACTATAATCAAGAGTTGTTGTATTTATTTGTATGCGGACCCCCAGAAGCATTACCCTCAGAAGTAATGTTGAAATGCCACAAAATAGTAAGATCAGCTCACATGTATGATAGCTCTAGGGTCAATTTGGAAGATAATTTTTGATATTCGAAAATTTCTTCATAATTTCAGAAGAGTATTTTAGAACACTCGAAAATGATGTAACTAACAGTTTGACGAGGTAACTACTCGTATGATACTAAGTTGAAACTACAATATTAATTTTGCAGATGATAAAAATTGACCACTAATTGAATTTTTGAATACAGCATTAGGTTTGACTATATCCGATGATATCTGACGCAAAACTCAATACTACTTAATCAAAAATATTTTTTTTTTCTGCTATAAGCCTATTTCATCGTTTTTGGAATGTAATATGAATGTAATATGAATATGAATAATTTGATACCACAATTAATTTGGAAATACAAAACTAAAACACTATTTTAAGGCTTTAACTTTTCATGACGATCGGCAGTCCCTCCACTGCCTATTTCACATATGACATGACATATAATATGACATGTAACATGAAATGACATGACAAGACATATCACATGAAATATGACATGCAATATGAGACAAAATGCGACATGACATATCGTCGCTTCAAGAGACTCGCTTGTATTGTTGGGAAAACGTATTTTGAGTAGGGCTGTTCATATTCGATTTTTCCAACTTCGAATACTTCGAGTTCAAAAACTTCGAATAAATATCATAGCCCTAATTTTAAGTTAGAAATACCGTTTGTCTCTTCTTAAATATTTTATTTTTTTTAGCAAAATTAAAAGTGGTTACTAGATGTCATTTTACAAAAAAAAAAAAAAAAAAAAAAAAAATCAAAAAACTATTGATAAATAAAAAGTTATTTCGTTTTTAAATTTTCAAAGTTTCGTCGTTCGTCGTTTTTAGGTGCGTTTACGACAAAAAAATGCTTTAACGATAAACAAACATAAATCAAAACGTGACTTTGTTTTCAAAGGCAAACGGAAAAACACAAGAATGAAAAACAAAAAATATGACAAAACATGGAACAGTAATAACCATTTTTTCCATTCAAGTTCCCCAGATTTCGCACAATAAAAGAAAACTAATCAATGAAGACATGTTTTATCTTATACAAAGTAATATTTATTTTAAAAATAGGATATTTATTATCTAATAAAAAATGACAATATTAAAAAACATGAAATTAATTTTTTTCGCATAAAACAGCAAAAAGCTTTTTTAAATATAAATAAAAAATTCATATTTTAATTAAAAGCCGCATTTATAGGTACTTTCTTGAAATTGAATTATAATAGTTTACGTCAATAGGATTCATATACTTTAGCATTGACTTGAGATCAGCAGCCTTAGCTGTATCTATTTTGTTTTGAACTATCTTAAAAACATTAATTTTTGACTAGTTTGTCAATGTAATTATTTTCTTACGAAGTGAACATGAATTTAAAATATTCATTTTAATAAAAAGCTTGGACGGATTTACACTTAAAGCGTTTGCAATGTTGTTTCCTGTTCTGCCGGATTGGAATTCTGTCCAGAGGATGCAATTGATTTTTTGTTCAAATAATACATACAGTGACCCATTAGATTGTAAGCAGAGAACTTTCTTTTATAATAAATATTCGCAACATCTGCATCTGAAGTGAAAAATTGTAGGTCATAGCATACTTTTGCCATTCATTCATCTGTATTTTGTCTATCTTTATCCCTTGCAAGTTTTGCGAAACCTTTATTCACGTTGTGCTCCTGGAATTTTTGATTTTGTGTAGCAGTAGAAGAGGAATTTTTTTCCATTTCGCAGCAAATGTCGCATAAGTCCTTCTTAGGAACATGAAAGGCAAGATTATATTCCTGATTCAAAATTTTTCTATAAACGCTCTCACTCACTTGGGTGTCTGGTGACTGTTCCTTGTAAAGACCATGCATTTTCCGAACACTTAACGATGGATCTAAAAGTTTTCTCTTATGACAGCAGTAATGAGACTCAATGCGCGGGAAGCTTTCAATGTGTAGTTTAACTGCTTCTTTACACGCATCTGTTGTCACTCTTTTAGAAGTGCCATATATTCGTCTTTCTTTTATATCAAGAGTGGTTAGGAAAAAATGCTGACAAACTCGTATATTGTTGCAGTAGTTTTCAAAATGATATTTATATGAAAATTTGCTAGCCATTTTCACTGGAATTTTCGATTTTCTTTTAGCAATAATTCTGTTGACGTTCTCAGGATAGAAATTAAGTTTTGACTTGCCGTCAGAATTCCAAAAGTTTTTGTGAATTATTTGGCGATCGAAAGAACGAACGAACGAAAATGGCCATTTCAGCCGTCTTCAACCAGTATGTGACGGTCGTCACATGTCTGAATACCAATATTTTTCCCCGACAATTTCAGAATTTACTATTTACGTGAAAAGGAATAATCGAGGCCCATGCACATTTTGAATTTGTAAAAAAAAAAACTTGTTCCATGCAGCTAAGAGCCACTCTAATATAAAAGAGCGATTCCACCAATTATCGGCCAACTGTGGACGTCACTATCTGCAATTTTTTTGTAATTTTCCTAATTTGAAGACAAGGGTGAAAAATTTGTAAACTTAATACTACGCAGGTTTACATAAACTGCTATGATAACTCCATTTATTTATAAATATCAAAATAAGAAAAATAATAAATTCATATTTTTCTGAAATATTTATATTCATTTATTAAACACAGGCCCACAGAGAGACAAGTTCGGGCCAGGGGAGTTTCAACATACGGGCCCCCTCAAAATCTTTTCAAAACAAAAAAAAAAAAAATGAAATTATAAATGTATTAAACAATGCAAGCTATTGCAACCCTGTAGAAAAATCAACTAATTTAAAAGTAGTTGATAAAGTAGTTTTTTGTCAACCACAACTAGTTGAAATTCTGACTTTTTCCCATAGAACGAACTAACATATTTTGTATGGTGATGTCCGCTAAATAAGTCAATTGACTTTCGTCTGCATATATTGTCAACTACTTGTTTAATTAGTTATATTTAAATTAGTTTTTAATTATTTTAAAATAATCAATTGAAAACTTTGCTGATGGCCTAAAGTTAATAATATTTGATGAAATAACATGGTTAAATATATATAAACTTGTAATCTAATAAAAATTTGCAATTAAAACCAAAATTTGCAATCAAAATCAGAGTAGTTGCCGCCTTAATATAATTCAAAGTAGTTTATCAATCACTTGTTTTAAAGTAGTATTTCGATTACTTCATATATAATGCAATACAAACTATTTAGAATTGAAGTGGATGCTGCCTTAATATAATTCAAAGTAGTTCATATACTGGTTTATTTTAAACTAGTTTTTTAATTAGTTGTTTTTAAAAACAAGTTAGTTTTTTCCTATAGGGAAGATACATGCGAAAATTATTGCTTAGTTCTTAGTTAATATTTATAGTGCGTTGTGATATTTAAGTCACACAACATGACAAATTGAGTACATTTTATTGTTTGTTATCTGTATTAATTGTCAATACCTAACGACAACTTTTTTGTGTAAAATTCAAAATAAATAAAACCTACTGATGAATTTATTTTCCTTGCTTTGGCAGAGGCAAAACGATTAATAATTACATCAAAATTATTATGGAAATAACAAGAAAAATTTCACATTGTCCTATTGTGTTTGAACAACAATTTTATAAAAAATTTAACCATGTGAACAGAGCTAAACACAAATGAAAGCTTTTCTGACGTTTAAAACAAGAACACCAACGTTATATGTACATTATAACTTGGGCATGCGAAAATTGTGTGAATTGTTATGTTTGTTTCAGTTTTTTTATTACTCTTTGATGTTCACTTTGAACGTGAAGTTATAACAGCTTTTTTCGATGACTGCTTTAGAGTAAGAATTCACACTTCAGTTCAGCAAAAAACTGATTTTTAAAGCTGGTACACTTGTTAAAGGTGTTTCAAATGCCATTTATATTTTTGTTCGATTTAAACATAGTTTTAGCTATCTTTTTTTTTGGTTTGTGATCCGTTTGTCTTATTAGGTGCATTTTTTTATTGATAAAAAATTAAATCAATATAAATTTCACTATAGTTAAACAATAAAATTTAATTTAAAAATAATTTAAAATTTTGAAAACTGAATTCAAAATTTTTTGTGACGTAACGCACGACTTACCCCTCCCCCCCCTCCACCATGTCACACTTCGTCACAAATGTTCAACTCCCTTCATCCCCTAATAGTGTAACGTACTTTATGAACAGCCCCTAAGCTACAATGACGTAGGATTTTTTTTTTCATTCATTATCCAACTCATTCTCTATATTTGGATAAATCAGGGCTTTTTATATAAATATCGCGTACTTAATGTAACATAACAGCATATTGTTTGCCCAGATATGCGCTGAAAAACGACCATGTTTTTTTATTTATTGTATACTATAAGAAAGATTTTCTACTGGGTATTTCTACTGATGAGTAAAACACTCATACTCTGTTATCACGACATACATATATTAAAAAGGAATAAATGCAAGTCAAAAATATATCCAGAAGTGAAAGTATCAAAGTAATTCAAAAGTTCCCTCGCCACGAGCATAAGAAAGTTTAATTATAATTTTTGATATCGTAAATACAAAACAAAGAAGAAATATGAACTTTTCTCCCTCTACAACAAATTAGCTTTTTGTTACTTTTTTTACCCGCCTCTCCGCCCGGGTGGAAACACCCCGTCCTCCCCCCCTCTCGACGGGCCTAATTAAACATATGATTAAATTACATTTATTTTTTACAAACATAAAAATAAAAAAAAAACAACAAAAACATTACCAAATAAATATATCAAACAAATAATTCTACGTCTACACTTATGATACTATCGAAACAGTGTTTTTTTTTATTTATATTCAAACAAAAATGCATAAATTTAAAACCATATTTAAACTACCTTAAATAAAGGCACTCGTAATTTATAGTAAACCGCTTCCACCTTGAACGAACCAGTTATTAAAACATGCAACTACTCGTAAAATAATTAAAAAAAAAAAACTAGTCGTAAATGGTTGCCTAACGCTCCTTTTCCGGCATGTGTTGTCCTTCCCATGTCGATGGCAAGGTGTCTGTTTATTCCTTGCTGCCTCTAGCATTGCAATTAAAAATGTTCGGAAATATTTTTTTAGCTGTCTCTTTTAATGAGTCTACGTAAAACGCCCATTAGACGTCAATTTAATGCTTTGATTAATGTTCGATTTTAGTTTTAAACATTTTTTTTTGGTCAAGTTTTTTTTATATATTCCTTAATTGTTGGCCTGAATTTGGATTTTTAAGGCCTCATTATTATAGTTGAGGTTGAGGTGAAAATTTGTTGAAAAGTTTTATAATTACTGTAATATTTTTCGTACAATAATTATTTAGTAGCTAGAATAAGACAAACGATTTGATTTAAAATTATGGCAGAGAAAAAATGGTCTGCATTGTTGGTCTAGCCACTGCTTAGTACGATAAGAGGGTTGAAGACAAACGACATAATAGTTTTTATTAAAGAAATTTTGGAACAAGTGTAGAATTAATATGAAATATTTACAATATACTTTCTGAAGCTAGATTTCTATATAACAAATCTGTATAGAGATATCTTTTAAAGAGAGTATTAAGAAGTATTTCGTTCTATTTGAGTATTATTAATAAAGCGTAATAAGCTTAAACATTTTATATATGATTTTAAGCTTTAAGAGAAGCTTCTATATTGGTCTTGAATGGAACAGTTAATCCTATAATAACAATTTAAAAAAAAGTTTGTCGAACTAACTATTTCCCTTTATTCTAAATAACTTATGACATTCACGCACTCACTCACAGTCACTCATTAATTTGCTTAACAAATACACTTAACTTTTATTTTAATGCACGCAATAAATTCTACAACTTTGCGCCTCATCAAATAAAATTAATGCTATCCAAATAGAAATGATAGACATCACATACATAGATGCCCCAACTACTGTACCTTCTTCTGTTGCCTTCTTTAGAAAATGCAATAAAATGTTGCCAGCCGGCATGCGGTGTAGATGATCACTTTTTATAATAGTTCAGCCGAGATTATTAACTACCCCAGCCTAAGACCAACAACAAAACCGCCCTTTACAAACACAACACCCGATTGAGGGTGGCGTCGTCGTAGTTGTTGTTGTTGTTGTTGTTGAAACGAGGAGTTAAGGTAGCCCTTTTCTGCGCTTGCAAAGTTATGCATTCTATAAAAATTTAAATCTAAAATTCCCTTAAATTCGCTTGTATGTGCTTGTACGTGCCGCTGCAGCAAGAGCAACAACCACCATTCCATTGCATATTTTGTGACTGGCGGTAAAGAGGGTGTTTGTCCCATTCCAGTTGCTGCTGCTGCTGCTACTGCAAGAAAATTAGAAAATTTTGGGTACAAAAGGAAGAGCGGAAATAAGGCACTCACAATACTGGAAACAATTGCATAAGCTTTCACGTAATCCCCGCCGGAATAATGACGAAAACGTTTATGGAATTACAAAATTCATTGCATACAGCAAGGCGCACTGACAATACTCTATCTGCTACTGCTACTTGGCTTGGCATTGAGCCGTTGGTCGGCAGGCTGTACATGAGGAGGCTATCATTAAGTTTGGCAACGACAGCAAGGTTTGAACTAAAGTTCAAGGTTATTTTTCTGGATGGGGTTGGGTTTGGGGGTTGATGCAGCAAATGTGGCCTCATACAAAATGTAAGCGGATTGCCGGGAGAACTGTTGCCTAGGCCGAGGGTGTTAAAGTATGAATAGAACTTTTTTAGTTTTTTTGGGCATTAAGTGGAATTTACGGCGCCCAATTTCCTCTACATGGTGATGTTTGGCAAAATTAAAGCGTTTGCTGGTCAGAGCCAGAGCAATAATGAGGCAATTGTTGTAGTTTCATTGTGAAGCGATCTGAGCATCAAAGAGTTGCAGTTGCTGCAAAACTATAAAAATCTGGCAACTACAAATAAAATGCACTATATCGAAAACATTTCAATCATTATTAAATTTAAACATTTCTTGCAATACTCGTACTTAACGCTGATAGTCATCAAAATAAAGTGTTATATGTTTTATTTGCTTATGTATTGCATACTTTCAGGGTTTATTTATTTGTTTGGGTAACGGCTCTCAATAAAAAAGCGCTTCAGCTGAGATATAATAAAAAAAAAATCTTATAAAAGTGCTTCCATTATAAACAGCAAACAGTTTTTTGGGAATTCCCCACATTTTATTTGCGCAACACTTGAGAAGGGGGATAAAATTTTTGGCCAAGTTTTTTAGGGCTTGTTTAAAGAAGGATTTTTGAACAAACGGATTGTGTATGTTTGCTGTATCTGTGTGTATGTGTGTAGCTGAGTGTGAGAGCCGGCATAAACGACTCCTTTGGGGAAACTGCTGTTGAAAGGGGCACAAAAAGGGTCTCAGAAAAAAAAAAACAAAAAGCAGGCACTACTGTGTTAAGTTTTGTTTAAATAAAATTGTCAATGAATTGTGTTGTGCTTTCAACGTTGTTGCAACAATTTTCTATATAATGTGTTTACATAACGGATTAAAGCGGGCCAGTGTTGCCCCGTAGGTAAAGCTGATAAGTGGTTCTCATGTGGGCGCTTAACTGTGCTTACATTTTGCTTATTTTTTATGTGCAGATTTGGTTGATGATTTGTTTATTTATGAATTTTACGGTATACTTAAAATATACGCCCTCTTTTTATATCACAAACGAAGTGGGGGATTTTTATGCCGCCCTCTCATGAAACTTAAAAAAAGTTTTAGTTGCCCTACTCAAATTGAATATTTTTTTAACCCATCCATTGATAATGTGACAAAAACACAACAGTAAAAAGTTTAGATTTTTAGATCTGACTTTAGATTTTTTCTAGAGAATTGTGAAAGTTATTAATTTGCAGTTTATTTTTCTAGCTAGATGCAACGGCTATATTTTGACAATTTTTTTTTTTAAATCAATGGGTCATGCTCACACTTTTCCGCCTTCAAAGCAAATTAATTAAAACTGCAATCATTGCACAGTGGTGGGACTTGTATGGAGTCAGCGGCCAAAAATACTTTCAGTTGATATATAAACGTGAAATTTTGATTACGGCTGTATAACAATGTGAGAATTAGGATATGATAAAATGGGTATGTATGCCCACCCCTACTACCCCTTCCACCCCCCTGTATGCAAGTAAATGAAAGATTTGACGCAAGATGTTTTTTAATATATAATTTTTTTTTTCGTTTTTGAATAAAAATTAGTGTTAAAAAGAAAGAAATTTGATAAATTTAATAGTGACTTTTATACAAAATATAAATAAAACGCAAATTTTTTTTCCAGGAAATCAAAAACGGATATCAATAAAATTTACTGTTACTTGGAGGGTAATTTTCGCTGTCCTGTTATAAATGGATCCGAAATTTAAAGTAAACGTAAAAGTAAACAAATCAGTATTAGTTGAAACGCGTGAAGTTTTATGTGTATGCTGGAATCGAAACTTTTTATGTCTTTGTTTCTGAACTCAGCAGCTTCCTCAGAGAGCTCACCAATTGATACCAGCGCATGTCTTATAACGTCAAGAGCGTAAATTAAAATTTTGTGTACTGAAGGTAGTACCAAGAATATTTTTGGTCAGCTCCTTAGCAGTATCTAGCAGGGATGATATTTGGAGGCTTTCAGGGCTTTCTCATATCATAAGCCCCAAAGCCCTTTCGATTCATTTTAGGCCCTTTTAAAAAATTCTTCTGAAAAAATATCATCTAAGTAGTACATCACATCGATGTACAAAATCTAAATTTTAAATAAAATGATTTCAAATCGATCTCAATAAATGAAGTTCTGTTGAGTTTTTTGAAATTATAGCTATAGACAAACAAAAACCTTAAACAATTCTTCTCAATTTTGTTCTTTTTTAAGCTGTATTTAAGCTTTACTTAAGCTGTATAGGCTATATAAGCAACGCATTTACGTTTTTGATAGACTATAGAAATAGTACACTTGTAAAAATCTATTAAAATTGAAGAAAATGTTTGAAAAACTTATCTTCTTATATTTTATGTAAAGCCACCATGTTAGTATTATGCAGAAGAACCACTATATTGTATTATTGATTAACATCTACAGGAAAATCCCTTGCAAACATTTGGTATCTACTCTAATGGAGCAATTATGAAGTTTTATGCACACCCTCCAAAAGAATGTCTAAATTTTCGAATCGATTTTACTTATATAGTATCGCAAAGTAATTCTATAGGTTTAAGATTGGAATTTTGAGATTGACAGCTTCAAGCACGATACATTCCTTACATAATTTTATCATGTATATAGATGAAAGGCGAACCCGTAAAAAAAGGCTCCATCTTAGTCTTAATTAGCCTTAACTGATTAAATATATAATGTCGTCAATTTTCAATAAACTTTCATCCATTTTTTTTTTTTATTTTATCTGTACCGAAAATAATTTCCGACGTATAATATCCTATATGGACATTTCCACAGAAAAGTCCACTGTAACCCAAAAATTAAGTTATTAAAAACTTATTATTTTATGATATTTCTTAGGGAAACTTTTAAATTTTATTCATTTAAGTGATTTATCATAAATTCATTTACTATGATGATCAAATCGTCCGTTTCACAAATGTAGTTTTTCTTTTTCGTAAATGTTTAGTAAATATTTCGAAAAGTTTTTGTTTTAGTAAAAATGGTTGATATTGGCTAAATATAATGACAAATGGTTGAGGTAGGGCGCGTAAAATATATTAAATTTGTTTTTTAATTACTAAATTACAATTACTTTATTCCTTAATTGAATCCTAAAGGAACAAATGTCACGTTCAAAATGTCACGTATGGACTCAGATTATGATTAAAAAATAAAGAAGTACTGAAGATATTTGAATCAAACAAAATACATTATATCGTAATGTAACATTAATTTATAATATTCCAAAACTAGTTGCACCAAAAAAACAGTGACAGATTTCGCTGAATTTCGGAAACTACTTAAATTTTTGTTTATTTTTTTTTTTTTGAACCAGGACTATGCCTACTATAAACTATGGCACTAATTAAATTGCTACCAAAGAGCTTCAATGTGAACTAAAAAGAAAATTCAAATATGTTTTACTTTGCCTTTATTTTTACTTTAAATGTGTGCGACGGTCACGTTTGACATTATGAAAATGCCCATAAAAACTTCACGCTCTTTCAGATTCCGGCGTCAGAATTTATCTTAAATAAATTCTTAAGAAGTTATAAACAATTATTCGCATTAAAATTCGTTTTTTTCCGCCTTTAATCAGTTTTGATTTAACTAATTTTGTTGCTCAAGGCTCTATATTCCAAAATTGTATAACACTTATGAAATTATTCTTTTTTAAATTCCGCCATTACTGAATATGTTTTCTTTGTAGAACTGATTTTATTTTGGTATCATGCCCATTTCGCCCCGCATCTTTGATTCGTATTTTTACAAGTCTTAACACAGACTCTGCTAAATTTTTCAATCATACCTTTCTGACATTCTTATTTATATAAAACCAAGGACTCGAAAGAATACTCCTAAGACTCTTTATCGAATAATATATCGAGCCGATTTGCGGTTTTCTGTAGAAATGCTTTGCTATTTTTAACCGACTTCAAAAAGAAAGAGGTTCTCTTTTCGTCTTTTTTTTTTATTTTTTTTATTTTTTTTATTTTTTTTTTTCAAGTTCGTCGGTTTCTCTGTTTTTTTTTTTTTTTTTTTTTATTTTTTTTATTTTTTTTATTTTTTTTTTTTAATGTATGTACATCGATAACTCCTAAACCATATGCCTGATTGCCATAATTTTTGGGGAACAGATAGATATCATAAGCATGGAGGTGCCCGTACAAAATTGGGCGGAATTCGAGAACTGGGCGTGGCAATAATAGATCTCGCAATACTAGATACTACTGTATCTCGAATAATATTGACACTAGGGTACTGCAATTTAGTGTAGGGGTAGACACAGTTAATACAAATTACTGTCAAGAAAATGGGCGTTATTTGACAAATGGGCGTGGCAATATTAGAAAAAGAGTAAATCTCGAATAATAGTGATACTATAGTACTGCAATTTAGTATAAGGGTAGGCATTACTATTACAAATTATGGCCAATAAAGTGGGCGTTATTCGACAAATAGGCGTGGCAATATTAAAAAAACACTGTATCTCGAATAATATGGACACTAGGGTACTGAATTTTAGTGTAGTGGTAGGCACAATAATTACAAATTGTCGTCAACAAAGTGAGCGTTATTTGACAAATAGGCGTGGCAATATTAGAAAAATAGTATATCTCGAATAATATTGATACTATGGTATTGCAATTTGGTATAGGGGTAGGCATTATAAGTAAAAAGTACGGTGAAGAAAGTGGACGGATTTCGACAACTGGACGTGGCAATATTAGGAAAACAGTGTATCTCGAATAATATTGACACTAGGGCACTGAAATTTATTGTAGTACAGGGGTAGGCAGAATTATTAAAAATTATGGTCAATAAAGTAGGCGCCATTCGATAAATGGGCGTGGCAATACTAGATAAACACTATCGCAGTTAATATTGACGCTGGGGTAATGAAATAAAGTACAGGGGTAGGCACAATTATTGGAAATAGTGCTCCAGAAAGTGGGCGCTTATTTAACAAAGGGGCGTGGCAATATCGAATAATATTGACACTAGGGTAATAAAACTCGTTACAAGAATGGGTATAATAATTTCAAAACAGGTGACATCTGATTTAAATTTAAGAGGCAGATATTTGAAATAACCAACAAACTTTCAGATTTTAATAGAACAAATTTTTTCGGAACAATTTTTTTTATGTTGTTTATACACTATTTTTGAAAATTTATCATATTCTCTAAAAAGGAAGAAATAAAAATTTTTTAAAAAAAAAACAACCGACTACAAAATCACTACAAAGTAAAAAATAGTTTTAAAAATACTTTTCCTTTAAATTTCTTGGTCATATTTGATAATTTATCTAAACATATTATTATATATGAAATCTTATTATCTTAATTTTTTTCTTATTTGTTTTATTATCATAAATATATTAATTTCTTGATGAATATAAATGCTTTGAAGTTGGCGCTTCTGATTAAAATTCTGATTATATTAGCGCCGACCTTTAAAGCTTTTATATTCATCAAGAAATTAATATATTTATGATAATAAAACAAATAAGAAAAAATTAAGATAATAAGATTTCATATATAATAATATGTTTAAATAAATTATCAAATATGACCAAGAAATTTAAAGGAAAAGTATTTTTAAAATTATTTTTTACTTTGTAGTGATTTTGTAGTCGGTTGTTTTTTTTTAAAAAAATTTGTATTTGTATGATTAATTAATTAAATAAATGGCTTTGTTACAAATTTGTTTTTTTGAGAAATTAACCACATAGATTATTTTTTGACATGTTTTTGACGTTTGCAATCAATGCACAAGCCTTATTTCTAAAGTGCAGTGGGACCTCTATATATAAAATCAAATCTATTTGAAAGAAAGAATTAATTTATACACTTTGACCACAATTCTGGTTCTAAAAGGTGATCGTGTAAACTAAAATGCACTATTTTTGTGACAAATAATTAAGCTTCCCTGTTGAGGTCAAAAAAAAGTGAAATTAAAAAAAAAATCTGAAAAACTTAGAAAATAGTTAATTCTTAATCTATTTGGATATATGTGCTCATGGCTGAATATTCAAATAGAAAGTCTTTAATATTGAATTACCACTAAGGGCCCCATTCTTGTCAAAAATGCCCTAGTTTTGTATAAATTTTGTCCCTTTTACAACTAAGCCAATATCATCCCTGGTATCTAGTGCATAGATTTAAAATTTTTCAACAATGATTTTATATCCTGACGACAAAGAGTGCAATAATGTTGCAAATCTCTTAATCAAATCTTGGTGGAGTCCCGTTATTCCAGCAATGAAGCTGGCACTACTGAAAAATTCTCTTGCCGTGTTTCCATCCTTAGAAGATCCACTATCTGTTATTTTGGTTTGACGACAATTAATCCCATTGAAATTTAGCTTTTCCTTCTAAAGTTCTAATTTCCACACTTTCAGCTTAAGTTTGTATAAAACGTGAAGAAAACATAAAAAAAAAAAATCAATATATGCATGAAGAAGTGATATTCCAAATTCATAGCAATCTTTTTAACAACTTTTTGCAAAAATTTTTCAATGCTGTTTATCTCTGCCGGTTTCGTATTACATACTTTTCCATCCACCATTGTAAGTTGTAAAATATGTTCAATGTGTATCGTCTTTTTACTTACTTACTTCGATGGCGCCTACAACCGTAAGTCGGTTTCCGCCTGTTGTAAGAAATTGCGCCAGCCATTTCTGTTTTGCGCTTGCTGGCGCCAGTTGGAAGCTCCAAGTTTCGTCAGGTTGTCCTCCACTTGGTCCCTCCAACGGAGATGAGATCGTCCTCTTCTGCATTGTCCGCCGCTGGGTACCGAATCAAATATTTTCTTCGCTAGAGCGTCGTCTTCCATCCGCTCAACATGACCTAGCTAGCGAAGCCGCTTGATTTTTATGCGCTTTACTATGTTGATGTCGGCGTATAGCTCATACAGCTCATCGTTCCATCGTATTCGGTACTCGCCATTGACGCAGATTGGTCCGTAGATTTTACGCTCCCAAAATCTTTACATCAGAGCTGCTCAACGTGAGCGTGACTTTTGTTTGTCGAGGAGGGCTCTGCTTCTCAATTGCCTACTGAGCCCAAAGTAACACCCGTTGGCAAGAGTTATCCTTCGTTTTATCTCTCTACTGATATCGTTGGTGGAGTAAATGCTGGAACCGAGGTAGACGAAGTCCTTCACTACCTCGAAGGAGGTGTTGTCAACAGTAGCGTGGGTGCCAATACGCTGGGACTGTTTGTTTGTTGACATCAGATATTTCGTCTTATCTGCGTTTACTGCAAGACCCATGCGACTTGACACTTTTTCTAATTTGGAGAATGCTGCACTGACTTCGCGTGTGTTATGGCCAGTGATATTAATATCATCGGCATATGCTAACAATATAATACTCTTATAGAATATTGTGCCGCTTTGCCTCAGATCAGCAGCTCGAATGATCTTCTCCATGATTAGTTTAAAAAAGTCGCACGATAAAGAATCACCTTGTCTGAAACCTCGTTTGGTAACAAATGGGGAGGAGAGTTCCTTCCCGATTTTTACTGCACTGCTGGTGTTGCTCAGTGTCATCCTGCATAGACGGATTAATTTTGCAGGTATACCAAACTCAGACATGGTGGAGTATAGGTGATTCCTTATTGGACTGTCGAAAGCGGCTTTATAGTCGACGAAAAGGTGGTGGGTGCCAATTTGCATCTCTATGATCTTTTCCAAGATTTGTCGTAGCGTGAATATCTGGTCGGTGGTAGATTTTCCAGGTCTGAAGCCACACTGATAAGGCCCAATGTTGGCCCTCAGTTGGCTTACGATGGGCTTCAGTCTTTCACATAATACGCTAGACAGAACCTTATAGGCGATATTTAGCAGGCTTATCCCACGGTAGTTGGCGCAAATAGTGGAATCGCCTTTCTAGTGGATTGGGCAGAGTACACTGAGGTTTCAATGGTTTGGAATGCATTCTTCCGACCATATTCTGCATAGAAGCTAGTGAATGCATTTAAATAGAGCTTCGCCTCCGTTCTTAAACAGCTTAGCGGGTAGACCATCGGCTCCCGCGGCTTTGTTGTTCTTAAGTCGTGTTATTGCTGTCAAGACTTCATTATAGTCGGGCAGCGGAACTTCAACGCTGTCATCCATAATTTTGGTTTCCGGAATATCATCTCTATTGGCGGGATTGTTGTCGTCATCGCCATTCAGAAGGCTAGAGAAGTGTTCCCTCCATAACGCCAGTGTACTCTGGATATCTGTCACTAAATTCCCGTTTTCATCCTTGCAGTAAGAGGCCTTGGTTTTAGAGCCATCGGCCACGCGTCCTATCTTTTCGAAAAATTTTCGGCCCTCGTTCCTGCCACCATACATCTCAATCTTCTCACACTTACGCTTTTTTGCCTCTCGTTTTTTCCGCCTAAAAAGACGTCTCTCGTCCCTCTTCTTCTCTCTGTATCGCTCCTTAGCAGCACGCGTTACAACCGACTGCAGGGTGGCTTTGTAGACGGCGTTTTTCTCTGCAGTGGTGTCGCGACACTCTTGGTCGTGCCATTGGTTTCGGCGGTGACGGTGGTAGCCAATAATCTCTTCGGCAGCCATACGCAGAGAGTAGGAGATGTGTGCCCACTGCGCGCATATATCGTCGATCGGAGGATTGCTTTCTTGAAGCAGGAGTGAGAGTCGAGTGGCAAAGGCTTTGGCTGTCCGTTTTGATTGCAGCTTGTCTCTGTGTAAGATTGCGCGTATTCTTTGCAGCGCATAGACATGTACGGATCTTAGCTGCGACAAGATAATGGTCCGAGTCTATGTTAGCACCACGGATCGTGCGTACATCTAATACACTGGAAGAGTGCCTTCCGTCAATCAAAACGTGATCAATTTGGTTGCGCGTTTTTTGGTCAGGGGACAACTAGATGGCCTTATGAATATTGAGATGCTATATCTAGTGCAACTTATAACCATGTTTCGTGCTGCGGCGAAGTCAATCAGCCTCATTCCGTTATCGGATGTGTTGTCATATCGTACTTTTACCCGAATTGAATTCGGTGGAGATTTAGTTCCCAATTTGCTTTTTGGTATAAATTTCTTCATCGATGGACAAATGAGTGGACTCTTTCTTAAACTGAAACCTAATAGGGCGGCAGTAGCGGGTTGAAAATGGCCGAGGATTTTTCCAAATTATTTTGATACTATTTGTCTCATTTGGCTTTGTTACAAGTTGGAGCGGGGCATATGATGTGACGAATAAGTTACTCTCTTACAAATTATTGCTTTAAGCTTTCTGTTTGTACTCGCTGTGCCTCGAACTAACATAAAAATCCCATTTTCTTATTAGAGTAAGGCTGTTTACTGAATCATCCAAATCTTGATTCTCTGTAGTTCTGAAAAAGTAAAATGTAGTTCTAGTATTCGAATAGCGTTATGGTCCAATAAACTTTGCAGCTCAACTTCAGCGCGACAATCGCGAACAGTTATTTGGTCTGGGTAACTTTTCTTTCTACCTTTAAAATGCTATCGTATCTGGGCTATGGACCAATATCAATTTTACACTTCATGTGGCTTCTTATTATCAAATATTGATGATTTGTTAAACTTGCTTCCATCAAAAGTGATAGTACTTCATTTACACAAGTTGGTACAACTTCAGCTAGTCTTTTGTAGTGTAGTTGAACCTGCTGCTGATTTTAACATATTAGAATCTTTAAACCTGAATTAATATAAGAATTAGTACAGGCATCCGGCGGCAACACAATGATTTGTTTCAATACAAACTTAAATTACACTATTTTCAATGTTTTAAAGTTGCACTTCACATTCAACTTGCCTCTCCTGCAAGAACCAACTAATTTAATTTTCTCACTTTTGAAGCTATTCTTAAAGAGTGCGGTTACGAGTATAATTAAACAAAAACAATTATAGTTTTGAAAAGCTTATTCTTATAGGATATAGTAATAACACATTTTGTACCAAACTTTTGAATTAGATTTTTTTATATTTGGCCTATGGCAGCTACCAGTGTGCATTGTAGACGGTAATCAAAAGGAAACCAAAGAATTCGAAGGGGATCTTTGTCCATCCATTAGCATTTAAGTGCATTAAAAATATTGTGTTAAAAACAATACTCTAATATAATTACGTCTTTAAGATGTGTTCTTGGAACTATAAACCTTACTCAACAAATTCTTTTTATAACTTAATCACATTTAAATAGCTCTTCTAAATATAACAGTTTCCTGTCTGCTCGTAATATTGTCTGTCCTACGAATTGTAACATTTTTTTGGTTTCCAATTTCAAAATATTTTTCATGCTCCATAGCTATTTAACATGCATAATTTATGACCTGATCATATATTAAACACAATTCCGACAAAGTAGGCACCAAATATCTTTGCTGTATAGCACAAAAGCAAGGAGGGAAGCACAACATAAAAACAAAACACACCTGCACATGTTGTGTTGCAGGCCCGAGAGCCTTAAAAGAAAATTTTAAAATCTGGCAAACAGACTAGTCTACAACTAAGCAAACGTCGCTAGACAGGATCTAGCTGGGCTTAGAAAAAATAAAATGAAATAAAGTTGCTGCTCCTTAGTAAGACATTAATTATGGTTTGAATGCAATAATGTTTGGTAATTAATTTAAATTTTCTCACCCAATGTCAAGGTGTGCAACATATAAAAATGTATGAAAAATTTGAAAATCAAAGAGAAGCGCTTCATTTAACATTGACATAAGTCTAGATTTTCTAGATTAAAGAATCTAGAAAATCTACAAAAAAACTAGTACAGAATGTATTTTCGACTGAAAAAGAAACCAAATGGCCATTTCAGCCCTTGAAAGGACTTTGACCGAGCTTCTACAATGATCAATTGTGTTGTGTGTGATGTGAAATGTTTGCACACAAATGATCGAGAACTGGACCTACATGTTTTACGCCGACTCCGAACGGCTTATGTTCTCAAGAAGCTTTTCATGGCAGTTTTTACTCTCTGAGGTTTGCCATTGTCTGCAGAGAGGTGACGGCCGAACAGAAAAATGAATTCAATTGAAAAAAACTTTCTGTGTCGGATGGAGGATGTGGCGGCCGTGGCGTAGTGGGTAGAGTGTGTGACTCTTACGCCAGAGAACCCAGGTTCGTATTTTCGACTGGGTCGAAGTTAAAATACTCCCACAAACCATATTAATTTTTTTCAATTCGAAGTCTTAAGCCGTTTATGTTTAAACTGCAAAAATATTTGTGTCATACGTTTAATTAATTTAACCCTTAGCTGCCACATGGAGTATTTCGTTACTCCAAGCATTTTTATCAATTAAAATTTTTAATATTTCGGACTTTGTTATTTTTAGTAAATATTTTAGGTTAGGATAAATGGACCATCAGATATGAAACATTGATATATGCTTCAAAGTTCATATATTTCGTTGAGTTAAAAGAACACTTAATTTCTAGTTACCACAGTGTGCCATCTATGTTGCTGTAGCGAAGTTTGACATCCAAGGATCAAACACAGCTTACGCCTAAAGTATCAAGTTAATATATCGATACGATCAATGTATAAGTTGATAACTCGAAAATTGTCATTTTTGGGTGTGACCATTTTAGTGTTGTTTTCCTTATAAAAACCAAACCAAAAAACCAAAATTGAGAATAGGGGTTTGTTTATTGTAGATGAAATTAATGTCTGCCGGCTATTAAATTGCTGTAGTTTTTACATGCATATGTAAGGAGATATTTAACAATTAAACTTACTGTTCACAATAAACAAATAAAATATTTCAACAAAAGTTTTTTTTTGTTAGTTCGAAACAAATAGCTCAAAACAATGTTAGTTCAACAGTCAATTTTAGATGGCAAAAAATCTGGCAAAAATTAAGACATTTAAAATTTTTATTACGACATAACATATGCCACCCAATTTAACATAACATAGCCAGCGCCAATAGTTTTCGAAATTGTATCTTCTTTCCTTCTTCTTCCCGTTCTAATTATATACAGTTCAAATCGGACGAAAAATTTATTTTTTGTAACAATTTTTCAATTTGAATGCAGAGTTTCGATTTTAAAATAGTCTTAAGTTTTTTTATTATGGTGTGCTTTAAGTATTTTTTCTAGTTTCTTATAAGCACTCTACCATGGTACTATAATAAGGTTAATAAATCTTATATGTTCGATTTTTTTGTTAGGAAAGAAAAAAAAAAACAAATTTTCGGAAAACTATTCGCATGATATTAAAATTTTTTTTACATTTTTGCCATCCAAAATCGACTGACAAATTGGCGACTTTTTTCACAAACAAAGTCTAAGATATACATAAAAATTTGTACAGATTTTTATTTCTAACCAATCTTCTATATACATAAAAATGGATGTATGCGTGTGAAATTTTTAGGGATACTTAAGCAACATTCTGGAAGTGTTCCTGTGAAGTTTGGTTTTGATTGGACAAAGGGGCGAGCTACCTCCCATACAACCCAAATTGGCTCTTTCGACCACAAACAAAAAAAAATGCTATATATCAGACGGTTTTAATCATATAAAACTAAAATTCGGTAATTTTGTTCAGATGGTTACTTTCGGTGACTGTACAAAAAATGGGCGTGGTCTCACTATATCTACGCCCACTTTTCAGCAATAATTTTAATTCCTGAGATGTTCAAGATTTGATAGTGAATCTTGGTACGAAGGTGCTATGTATACAAGTGGCAATCACTATGTAAATATAAACGTTGTCACGCCCACTTTAACCGCCCACAAATCAGTAAAAATGCTTTATATCAGACGGCTTTTGCCGTAGAAGACTAAGATTTGATAATTTACTTTATATGATTACTCTCGGCCAATGTACAAAAAATGGGCATGACCGCACTATATCTACGCCCACTTTATCGAAATCATGCTTACTCCTCAATTGTACACGTTTTCATAGTGAATCTTGGAATGCAGGTGCTATAGGTCCAAGTGGCAGTCACTATGTAAATATAACTATTGTCACGCCCACTTTTACCACCCACAAATCAGTAAAAACGCTTTATATCAGACGGCTTTTGTCGTAGAAGACTACGATTTGGTAATTTGGTCACTGTCGGCAACTGTTAAAAAATGGGCGTGATTGCAACATATCTACGCCCACTTTTTCGAAATCATGCTTATTCCTGAGTTGTACACGTTTTGATAGTAACATTTGATATGCAGGTGCTCTAAGTGGCAGTCAAAATTTATATATATAAAATTTGCCACGCCCAATTGTACCACCCACAAACAAAAAAAAAACGAAATGGCCAATTTCAGCCCTTGAAATCACTTTGACCAAGCTTCTTATGATCAATTGTGTTGTGCGTGTTGTGGAATGTTTGAACACAAATGATCAAGAATTGGATCTACAAGTTTTATGCCGACTCCGAAAGGCTTATGTTCTCAAGAAGCTTTTTATGTCAGTTTTTACTCACTGAGGTTTGCCATTGTCTGCATAGAGATGACGGCCGAACAGAAAAATTAATTAAATGGAAAAAACTTTCTGTGTCAGGTGGAATTCGAACCTGGGTTCTATGGTATACAAGCCACGCACCTCAACCAGTATGCCATGGAATGGTTTGAAATATGCTCTAAGAATCGAGTTCTTTAGAAAAAGTTCTTCCAGTCTGCACCAATAAATTTTAAATTTTTACAGTCGGACCAGAGATAATGCAGATTTTCATTAATTTTTTTTTTTTTTTTTTATATTATTTTCACTAAAATTCAAATTAAATTTTTTTTTTTGTTTTGCCATGTTACTTTTAGTCAAATAAATTATCTATTGATGATAAAATATAGTGTAAAGTGAATAACTAAATTGAATGAAGTTACAAAAAAATTTACACATTGACTAAAAGTAGTATAGGAAAAAATTCGTTTGAATTTCAGTGAAAATAATATGAAAAAAGTTAAAAAAATCCATAAAAATCCGCATTATCTTTGGTCCGAGGGAAAAAATTTAAGATTTTTTGATGCAAAAGATTTTTTTCATTACTTTTATTTCTGACCGTTTGTTTTTTTCTAACTACCATATCAACCAATATTTTTAGTCGAAATATTTTCGGGATCATCATAACCATGGATTATTTTGAAGAGCGAGAATGAACAATTTTTTTTCCTAAAGAGCGTGAGGCGACTTAATGTAAAGGGTGATTTTTTAAGAGCTTGATAACTTTTTTTTTAAAAAAAACGCATAAAATTTGCAAAATCTCATCGGTTCTTTATTTGAAACGTTAGATTGGTCCATGACATTTACTTTTTGAAGATAATTTCATTTAAATGTTGACCGCGGCTGCGTCTTAGGTGGTCCATTCGGAAAGTCCAATTTTTTATCGACAAATTTTGTTCAGCGATGAGGCTCATTTCTGGTTGAATGGCTACGTAAATAAGCAAAATTGCCGCATTTGGAGTGAAGAGCAACCAGAAGCCGTTCAAGAACTGGCCATGCATCACGAAAAATGCACTGTTTGGTGTGGTTTGTACGCTGGTGGAATCATTGGACCGTATTTTTTCAAAGATGCTGTTGGACGCAACGTTACGGTGAATGGCGATCGCTATCGTTCGATGCTAACAAACTTTTTGTTGCCAAAAATGGAAGAACTGAACTTGGTTGACATGTGGTTTCAACAAGATGGCGCTACATGCCACACAGCTCGCGATTCTATGGCCATTTTGAGGGAAAACTTCGGAGAACAATTAATCTCAAGAAATGGGCCGGTAAGTTGGCCACCAAGATCATGCGATTTGACGCCTTTAGACTATTTTTTGTGGGGCTACGTCAAGTCTAAAGTCTACAGAAATAAGCCAGGAACTATTCCAGCTTTGGAAGACAACATTTCCGAAGAAATTCGGGCTATTCCGGCCGAAATGCTCGAAAAAGTTGCCCAAAATTGGACTTTCCGAATGGACCACCTAAGACGCAGCCGCGGTCAACATTTAAATGAAATTATCTTCAAAAAGTAAATGTCATGGACCAATCTAACGTTTCAAATAAAGAACCGATGAGATTTTGCAAATTTTATGCGTTTTTTTTAAAAAAAAAGTTATCAAGCTCTTAAAAAATCACACTTTATATGCGTATGTGCGTATATGTGTATATCACGTAAAGACTTCGAAACTGCTAAGCCAATTTTTATACCAAAGCGTTGAGAGGGTTTCTGTGAAGTAAAAGCCGATCGTAAAAGCCACCTTAAATACACCTTTTTAAATTTTCCATATCGAAAAGTTTTGGAATTATAGGTCGCACAGCCTCGCAATTCAGTATTCGACCTAATTTTACACATGCCGTTCCACAGGTAACATTTTATGGGTGTTGGACGAGGGGCGTGGTACTTTTTCCGCACCCAAAATTTTCGGTATAGCTTTCGAAATAAGTCACACATCAATGAAACTCGGTAAGAACTTACTATAAAAGCATGGCTTCACTAAAGCTACGCCCTCTTTTAGGGGATAAGCGCTGAGCGCAACGAAGCGCGCCGGGTATAAGCTTGTTACGCGTTATAATCTGTCACAACATATAGAAAAGACAGTTGATAAAAAGCATTATCTATAAATATAAATGCATATTCATTTATTTTAACAAAAAAGTTTGTAATTATTTTATTCATACCATGGTGGAATTATAAGGTTGTTGCAGGGGTAACTCTTTTCTCAGTACCCATAATTGATTAAATCAAAATGAATCACTTTTTTGTTCACATTTTGCCAATTAAAGCTTTATCATCAGATTTTCTATGATCTGTCAACTTCGATTTGACATTTATGGGTACTCGCTTTCACCCTTCCGACAACCTTATAATTCAACCATGATACATACTATCCCGTACTTCTAAGATCCTGAAATTTTACTACGATAAAAAGTTCAAAACAACAGCCCTGGCACTAACAAAACATTTTGAAACTTATTTTATATAAAAAAAAAACGGACTACAAAATCACTACAAAGTAAAAATTAATTTTAAAATAAGTTTTCCTTTTAATTTCTTGGTCATATTTGATAATGTATTAAAACATATTATTTCACTGAAAAACTTATTATTTTAGTTTTTTTAATTTGTCTTATTATCATATATGTATTAATTTCTTTATGAATACGAAAGCTTTGAAGTTGGCGCTTCTGATTAAAAGTCTGATTATATTAGCACCGACCTTAAAAGCTTTTGTATTCATAAAGAAATTATCGTATCGTTCCTTAGGCTGCTGCTTTCGCGTTCCTATGACGTCTTTAATTTTGTATTTATTTGTGTCAATGAATAACCTTTCCTGGCGTCTCATTACATTTATTATAACACCTATACTCATTAAATAACAATTCCATGCAAAGCCGATAAATTTTAGAAAAATGCCTTTTCAAACTTTTTCAAATCTGCGCCGTAAAACGTTACGTTGTCTTTGAAAAGACTTTTTCCGAGCTTCTTATGATCAATTGTGTTGTGCGTGTTGTGAAATGTTTGAATACAAAATGATCGAGAACTCTTGAACTTTCTGTGTCAGGTGGCGTATCCCACTCTACCACTACCCACTACGCCACGGCCGCCACATTTGGATAGTAGCTGCCACATTTTTTAGATAGTAATTAATCTTAAATTTTAAAAGCTTTTTAGGGTTGGTATTAAAAAATAAGGTATGTAATAGCTTAAGTTAAAAATAAAGCTTTTAATTAGTTAAAGAATTATTGAAATCGATCCAGTAGTTCTTAACGTAACCTCACTCCAAGATACGTCCATTTCAGCTGGGTGAATCTATGATATACTTTTTGTTGAAAATGACTTTGCTAAGGTGCTTCGGCACAAATTTTCCCGGAGCAAGCAATACAAGCTTGCTGAACTAATTTTTAAACTGTCTTTACAATAACTTTCGAAGCTGTAATTATAACTTATAAGAAACTCTATTGTTATGGATACCTTGAAGTTGGACACTTGGAGTTGGAAGATCAAATGTTAGTTAAAACAAATGGGGCTTTAAGAAATTTGTAAAAAGCTTTTGTATTCATAACTGAATACCAATATTTTAATCCGCTGAATTTTGTGTTTCTTTAACACATAAAGAATAGAATAAATATTTTTGCAGGAAAACCTGGAAAAAGTTCGTCCAAAAGTCCTTGAAATATTTCAAAAAATTTACAATAATATGATGATAATTTGGTGTTATATAACATTGATGTTTCTTTAACTCTAGTATAATGACAACCAGCGACCACCACGAATTTATTAGCTAACACATTTCGATTTCTTTAACCCTCAACATATGCTGCATTGTTATAAATATCAGCTTGTTAAAATAGTTTGGGGAAAAATCGACATTCCTGGAATCCCCCCAGATGCTGGTTAGCCAAGGACTATGCAAGAACAATATAAAATTTTAAATAAATGCCTTCGAAAATTTTAAAAAAAAGAAAACAATAACATAAAATCAAATGTTGACCGCGCTATAATTATCTGCTTGTTGCTTAACATACAAGATCGATGCCAACAACAATTCCAGCTAAATAGGCATCATGCTGATAGAGATCTTCTGCGTATTATTTTCCAAATAATTTCAATATAAAGCAGTTCAATTTTCAGCCAATAAAGCGGAGTACGATTAAACAATAAATTGTCGAGTAATAAAAAAAAAAGGTCAATTCAACGCGGCACATTGATGCGCTGATTAAGGGCTTTGGGATCACACACACACTCAAGAGCATTGTTTGGCTTGATCATTGTTTAATGTGTATAATTTTTAGTCATTTTTCCATATTTTTGCTGGCTGGGTATTAGTTTTGGGCGCTGCTAACAAATTCTAGCTCACCTGTCGCAGATAAATTTTGCTGGTTGCGTCCCACTTTTCATCATAAAACTCAACGAATTTACCTGCTGCCACAACCAGAGTAACAAAAAAATAACAACAACCTCAGACTGCTTAATAAATCGCCGACTTACGCCTTAAACCACTTCAGCAGACAAGATCCTTTTATATTGCTTTATGGAGGCTTCATTTTAATGCCTTTTTGATTTCGAACGTTTTTATCTGTTCTTGCTTGTGTCTCGGATAAGCATCTTGTTGTAGTTTGTATTTGGCAGTTAAGAGCAGTTTGGATAAAAAAACAAAAAAATCATCTGTTAGTGCGGCCATCATTATGTGCTCCGCTATACACACTGACCGAACCTCTGGACAGTTAATCCATTTGGAAACAGCTGCTCTTTTGTAGTAGTTTGTTCTTGTTAGAGATCAGAAGAAAACTAAAAAGCAACTCAAAAATGATGACGACAGGTTGTGCAACATACATATAATCAACAGGCTTGCTGCTAAACGTGCCTCTTCTCTGCAGCCACGAGTTTTCCTTCAACTGAACTTTTTTCTCTGTCTTCTTTAGCTAAGGATCATCAGCATCATCATGTCGCTCGTCTGACATTAATCGAGTAAATTGTTGTAGCAGCTGACTTGTCAAGTTTATTTGAACGTCATTGATCATTGAATTTTTTGGTAGGAGCGTCTTTTTATGAACTGGATATCAACTATCAATGAGTTACTCTGATTAATGAGTCCAAATTCGTGGAAGTTCAATAAAAAATATATTTTTTAAATATTTTCTATGTTGAATATCTACTTTTCTTAACGTTAGATAGCAATTATAAAATAACAATTTCAATAAAAGTAAGAATACACTAGGCAACAAATCGATTAAAAACTCTGTTCCGATAGCCACTAAAAATTTTTGATGTTTTATAGTCCTCAAACTACAAAAATAAAAAAAAATTTAAAAACTATGGATAAGCTTTTTTATTAAAAAAAAACGATTTACGAAAAGGGTAATTAATTATTTAACTAAAAAATAGCGAGTTTTGTGAAAATGCAGAAAAATATAAAAAAAGTTATGACAGAAGTGAGGCAGGTGTTGGAGTTGCTTGTGGTTCGAGAAGGCAGCGAAGAACTTACTATTGGCGCTATTGCTATATCTTCTGCTGGTGCTGTTACTATCTCTTCTGCTAGATATGTTGATGGATCTACTGTTGGTGACTCCGGTGCTGGTTTTCAAAATTACGATACAGAGGTGACATTTCTGACAGACATTGATTTATGTTCCCTAGTTTTTTTAACAGATGAACCTAGGTCAAAATAGTGAAATATCACTTAACCCTGTAACTCCCAAATTGCATTTTGAATGTTATTTAAGGGGGTCTTCTCATTGAGCAACTTTTTTTTCAACTTTTTTTTTTTGCATTTATTTATATTATTTATAGCTTATAGGGTAGTTGTGAATATGCCCCTAAAAGGATTTTTAGAAATTCGAAATACTTTAGAAGATACAGCCTTTTTTGTGAAGCAAGGTCTGATGGACAAGAAGGTGATGGAGGTAATAAAACCAGCTTACGAAGCGCTGTCGGCAGATAATTTGCTTGAAAGATGCCTTGGATCTGAAACTCAGAATTCCAATGAGTCCTACAATTCTGTTCTTTGGTCACTTTCGCCCAAACACATCAACTCAGGCACACGCACCATCGAAGTGGCCAATTTCATTGCAACGTGCCTCTTCAACGACGGTCTTATACCCATACTTAAAATTATGGGTTTGATGGGTATTGCGATTGGCAAAAACGCATACGAATACGCACTATCTCGCAATGAAGACAGATTGAACCGATCAGAGACTCGAGCTGCGGCATCATCAAAAGCTGGCAGAACGGCTCGCAGAGCAGAGAGGGCAGCAGAAAGCAGTTTCTACGAAAAAGAGGAAGGTGGCCTGTATGGAGCTGGCATCGCCGACTAATATTTGTAAGTAAAAATTGTCAGCTCTTTAAAACTGCATTTAAACATTATTGATTTTTTTTTTTTTTTCCCAAAAAAAATTACTTCAAACTTTAAACGCGTTTATCTCGAACCCACGTTTTTCGAACTGGCGGCCATGATATCTCCAGTTTAACTGAACCGATTTTCATGAAACAAAATGGAATCGACGCAGAATTGTCACCATTCTCGGGAGAACCTCGACCATAATTTTAAAAAATTTTTTACTATTTTTTTTTACACTAAGCTACAAAAAAAAAAACCCGAAATTGAAATTTTTTTTTTGAATGGCCGCCATTTTGTCAAAAAAAATCACAAAATTAGGCTTGAGATTCACCCGAGAATTACATCTATACTAATTATAACCCCGTTTTTTTTTTCATTTCAGACGCTCCGGAGACCCGGAATCGTGGCCGCCGTGACGACACCTTTTTTTTTCACCACCAAATTTGAAGTCTCATTACTTTTTGAACAGCCCACGTATCGAGGCAAAAAAAATTTTTTTATTTACTTTGAACCTTTTATAATACAATAAATAAAAAAAGTTTTCAATTATTCTTTGCGTTTTCAAATAAGAATTTTTTTAAAAAGGGTCCAAAAAACGGGTTTTGAATGAGAAGACCGCCTTAAGTAGTAATATCCTTGTAATTATCTGTGTACAAAAAATTAAAAACAAAAAATTAATCCTTTTTTAATAATTTTCTAAGAAAATCCCACAAATATAAGTTGAGAAAAAGTGGAGAAAAATTAAGAATATGTTGGAAAACCAATGTTCTATAATTGAGAATTAAATTGGAGTTCAAAATGATATCAACCCGAAGGTTAAATGGAGATCTCGCTAAAAGAATATTGGAAACTAATGTACTAAAATGGAGAAAAAAAAAGGTTGAAATACAATGGAGGCCAAGTAAATAAAATATTCGGGAGCTAATGTACCTTTTTCATGAAGAAAATCTTGTTTCTCAAACTGAGTTCAAATGGATATCTACGCTGCAGATTGGAGAAAAAGGCTGGAGATCACTTTGACTTCCATGGGATATCAAGCAAAACTGATTATTGGGCAGTTTGGACTAAAGGTCTGCAAAGAACCATCCATTCTACTTGCACAAATAGATAAAACAAGTAAGAACTTGATATTATTAGTACAAATACAACAACGAGTAGATTTTAACTTATGCTTACATGTTTTGTACTAAGCAGAGAGCGTATCATCTCTTTCTCTGGTTCTCATTGTAGTATAAGCTTTTTTTCTCTTTATCGGCTCCACTAAGAAGAGTAACTGTTTTAATTGGATATATCCATTCAAAATGGATATTCCAGATAGTTTTTTTTTTGTGTTAATCTAGTGCTTTTACTTTTTCTATGCTACTAAAAAAAGTAATGGTGTAATGGATATGAATTCTGTGAATCGATAGCTTTATATAAGGTACTTGTTTATTTTTATTATTAAATAAACACATTTATTAATTTTTAATTACTTAATTTTTAATTTCTTTAAGTTGTCGAAAAAAAAAATGCCTTTGTTCTATTTATTTTTTTATGAAATTAAATAAAAACTTGAATGCGTTGCACTTACATAAAATGTTTCTTTTATTATTTTATTGAAATAATTCGCTCTTTAGTCTTTATGCTTTTGACGTCAAATATCCAGATGTTCCAAGTAGAGGTAATAATATTTCTGATATATCTGTTTGTTGCTTATGTTCTCAAACTAGTATTCTTGATGCTTGATAACTTCACTCTCTCATACATATTCTATCGTTATGTAAAAGAGAATATTCCATGCATACTCAATGCTTAGAGAGCGAAACCGATACAATTTGATATAAGAAAAAATAATAAGACACCACTAGTATGCTTGGATGGTTCTTTGCAGAGCTTTAGTTTGGACTCACTTGATTCAATTGTGGAGTATATAAAGCAACTCAAATATCGAGGTTCTGCAGCGCTATTAGCCGAAATCATTGAGAAGTATTGTTAGTGTACCATAGTGGGAACGAAATGATCAAATTTACAACGACGTAAACATTCCTTTTATAATGTCAGAAACCAAAAGGTTTAGTGAAGAACACGTTACCCGTCACGTGGGCAATAGCAACACATTAGCTATATCCCTGTTAGACAATAGTTTAACAACAAGAAGACAGAAACTCTTCCATACTTTGGATGGAAAAATAATCGGTACCTAATTTAATTTAATCGGTTGAAGTAACTAATTTAACATGTGATGTTATCTTTTTATGTAGATACACCCCATTGGTGTGTAACCATTAGGGCGGGTCGATTTAAAAATCGCTCAATGCTCTGTGAAAATCGTATTCTAGAGATCAAAATAAGAAACTTTGCCGAAGGAACCATACCTCAAAAACGAATTCTGATGTACCCCAATTTGGGTCGAACTTTTGGGTAGGGGCAAATTTTGAAAAATCCCACTTTGACCCATTTAGAGTGCTCCAATCGAGTCCAAATGTATGACCGACCCCCACTAACTTTGGAGGCTTGACCCACCCATGCCAGTGGCACACCCCCTGGAACCCCCCTGTGTTGTTCCCCATACAAACATTTCAAAAAATCACCAGTTTTGGCACTTTACATAAAAAAATCAGCGAAATGGCTATGTTTTTTCTTTATTTTTATTTATTTATTTATAATAATATTTATTATTTATTTATAATAATATCTATTTTTTCTCTTTTGAAATTTATTTAGTCAGAACATATGTAAATGAATAAATTAATTTAAGTTAGTTATAGAAAAGAAACTAAAAAAATTATTGTTTGAAGTCTTTTTTACTTTCAAGTCTGGGCAATTTCGCACGGCTCTCTAATGTCGTCGCCAACAGCCTCTACATTTTCCGGTATAGCCCGTTTGGAAACGGTAGCTAGCAATTGAACATGTCGTTCCGTTCCTTGTATGTGTGATGCAATTTTTGGATCAATAAACGGTGGATCATCTTGATTTAAATATTCTTTCAATGTATCGTACGGAATGGTGGTTCAAATACGTTATTTATGTCATTCATATTGATCATATCCGTGTAACTTGTGCAATTAAACTTTATATCAAACAACAGAATTCAAATAAATATATAACACACATAATAAAAAAAAAACATTTCATTAAAATCAGCGAGTATAAAAGCAATAAAGCACTAAAAATGGAGTGAGTGGATTTGCAAGCAGTTTCTACAAAATTCAACAAGCTTTTTTCAAATACTTAAGCAAAAGAAAGAACCCCAAACAAATTTATAAAATCATTGATTTTTATTAAACACTCAGATTAACATTTATGCTCGACACGTAGTGCCGACGCCTGTTGTGAAAGCAGCCCTTTCCTAAGAATGCTACCATACCATGCTTCACTCTGGGGGTTGGCGACCACTGCACCACCCTCAAGAAAAAGTTCAAAAAATTTGACTTGCAATTTCGCACAACGTTGACTGCTTGCTGATTAGAATGATTAAGTTGATGAGGAATCGGATGCCAATGCGGCTTCGTGACAAACAAACGGGCTATGTGAGAGTTCTACTCCACCTTAATGCTCTCAATTGTGCCGCACTATTTTTGGTTAACAACTAGTGATTGAACTTATTGCTGCTTACATTCTCCCCAACCCAATCCAAAGGAAAATTGATTGAATGCTGTAGTGATGGTCAATAATTCCCCACATCAGTTGCACACCGTGGCAGACATCACATATGGTGTGAGGATTGTTTGACGCTGTTGCTATTGTTATTGCTGCTATGCACATGCTACATCCCCTCTCATTACATGACTTGTGCTTGTTTCGACATCCATCAGAACGCCTTAAAGATGTTGCCGCAACGAATTATTTTTACGTTTTTCATTTATTCTTTTTCCACATTTCTAACGGTCTCAAATTTCAATAGATCCATGTGTGTGAGGGTGACTGGCAAAGCTTTATGTGGAAGGCAGCATAATTTTTGTTTTCAGGAACTCATTTATTTGCTGCGTATATCAATTGGAATGCACCTTAACCACACACGTTAGAGCTGACGTCCGATTAGGTGTGAGTGTGGGGGGCTGCTGGGATTGTAGTACAGATGGTAGAACTGTGGTCATATTTTCAAAATGACTAAATAAATTGTAAGTTAAAATGCTACGAGAAAATCTATGTAGCAGAGTTGGTAGTAGTCGTCAGGCGCAGCAGCATACAGTGGTTTAGTCACATACAAAAATCATCAATAAATACACTAAACCAAAAAAACATAAGTAATTTTGCCTTAGTTCAAAAATTCTCAATTTGAACCATTTCTCAAAAAACTTATAGGCAAAAATCAAAAACTTATAGCTCAAAATTAATTTGATAAAAACATTCAATGAACTCTACTCATCTCTCTAATGGTAACCCAGCAAACCATAGTTGACGACTTTGTCGAAATTCCGATTAATTCGTAAATATTTCGAGCTGTCTTAAAGAAAGTGATACAATATCGTTACGCAAATATCGGAACAGTTTCACTTTTTATACGAATTTATATAGAATTTCGTTATGCGCCTCTTTGTACGACATATTAAAATCTTTCTTTCGAACTGTCTGAATGAAATCGTAACTTTTTCGTAACATTTTCGTTAAGACTCGTTACGAAATCGTTACGATATTTCGTTTCAAAGTCGTGCCAACCCCTTCATACGACATACGATATTCTTTACGATATTTGTAACGAAATCGGATTTCGAAATCGAAAAGATTGCGAAATGTTTGTTACGATTTCGTCAAGAATATTTCGAAATCTTTCCGATTTCGAAATCCGATTTCATTGCGAAATCGTAACGAAAATCGTATGAAGGGGTTGACCCGGCTTCGTAACGAAACGTGTTAATGATTTCGTAACGAGGCTTAACAAAAATGTTACGAAAAAGTTACGATTTCGTTCAGACAGTTCGAAAGAAAGGAAATTTCACTCTGATCGCATTTCAATAAGTCGTATAAACAGTCGCGATTTATATATATATAAATCTATATATATATAAAATTGTAAAAAAAAAAATCTGTACATGAAATATTTTTCTGAAATTCTTTTTGCGTTTGACATTTTGGATGACGCTGAGTCCAAAAATCGCATTTTTAAAATTTTTGTCTGTCTGTCTGTCTGTTAAAGCACCACGCGAAAACCACTGGATGGATTTAAGTGAATCTTGGCACCTAGGTTCCTTATATTCCCGGTCATAACATAGGCTACTTTTTATACAGTAAAAAAGGTTGGACCCTGTAGGGGGCGCTGCGATCGGTTTCCAGGCATTCTTATTTTTATTTTATCGCCGAAACCGTTTATCCGATTTGCATGAAAATTTGTAAGTAGAGTTTTTCGGCGACATGATGTTTTTATAACTTATTTACTCTGTACTATCTCGAACACCAGAGGGTGCTGTAGTACAAATATTTCGAAAAACCTCGAAAAACTCCTACACCGTGCATCCGATTTGCATGAAAATTGGAATCTAGGAGTTTTCTGATACGGTGAATATTTTGGACTCAACATTTTTGTCCAAATCTATCTTGAACACCAGAGGGCGCTGTAGTAAAAATATTTTAAAAAACGTCGAAAAACTCCTAAGCCGCTTATGCGATTTGCATGAAAGTTGGCATATAGAGGTTTTCGGAAACGGCGAGTTTTTATGACTTATAAACTAGGTCTTATCTTGAACACCAGAGGGAGCTGTAGTACAAATATTTTTAAAAATGTCGAAAAAGTACAAAACCGTTTATCCGATTTGCATGAAAATTTGTATGTAGAGCTTCTCGGACACGCTGAGTTTTTTGACTTATCTACTTTTTCTCTCTCGAACACCAGAGGGCGCTGTAGTACAAATATTTTGAAAAACCTCGAAAAACTCCTAGCTGCACATCCGATTTGCGTGAAAATTTTTACATAGGCGTTTTCGGATACGGTGGGTATCTTGGATTTTTTTTCTAAGCTTCTTAAACACCAGATGGTGCTGTAGTACAAATCACTTAAGAAATCGTGAAACACTCAAAAACCGCTCATCCGATTTATATAAAAATTTGTATATCTGATATATAGGATTTGATATCGAGTATGGAAATGGTTTTGGAGTTATTTTTTATCCTATCTCTAAAACCAGAGGGCGCTGCAAATACTGCAAAAAACTCAAAACTACTCATCCGATAAGTATGATTTTTATAAGTGTTTTTCGGGTGCGGTGAGTCCTTTGGCGCTATGCATTTTGCTATATCTTAAACCCCAGAGAGCGCTGTACTACAAAATACAGTAAGGCGTAGCAAAGCGCGAAGGGTGATAAATATCTTCTTTTCTTCTTTATTGTGTATTTATATGCCCCTTTCTTTTTTCGCAAATCAGGACAGCTGATGCCGAATTTTGCGGTATTTGAGTACGCATTAACACATGCGCAAGTTAGTTGCATCGTAAGTTGGCGTTGTTTTGACACTTCAATTTCCATTTTCAATGCTTATTTAATTTTTGTCCAGTTTACTGGCAAATTTCCAAAATTCGTTTTTGCTCTGATTTTTTTTAAAAATGTGAAATCTATCGAATACAATATAAAACTTGAAAATATATTTTTGCAAGCGATCGGCGGCATGCACACACAAAACACAATTTCCCCAACTTTTTCTCATAATATTCAGATGTTGAAGCTACATTTTGTTCATTTCGCCGAAGTTACCGGTTTGAAAGGTGTACACAAAATTCCTTCTAAAGTTTGTGAAAAGTTTTTTCAAATTGGCGAATGAAATCAAAAATTATTTATATCAACTCCCGAGTTAAGCCGGGTATTCAGCTAGTTCGATATAAATTCGTATAAAAAGTGAAACTGTTCCGATATTTGCCTAACGAAATTGTAACGCTTTCTTTAAGACAGCTCGAAATAGTTACGAATTAGTCGGAATTTCGACAAAGTCGTCAACTATGGTTTGCTGGGTTACCATTAGAGAGATGAGTAGAGTTCATTGAATGTTTTTATCAAATTAATTTTGAGCTATAAGTTTTTGATTTTTGCCTTTAATTTTTTTGAGAAATGGGTCAAATTGAGAATTTTTAATTGTCTTTTAAACAGTATACTTCAAAAAATAATCACAAAAAGTTAAAAATTTCTCACATAAAATTTTACTTATACGAGTACATATGTTACAACAATATTAGTTTGTAAGGAAAAAATAGGTAAGATTTCTTGCAGTTTATTAATATCAAAATTAAAATTAACTTCGAAAATTTAAAATTAACTATGAAAAATTAAAATTATTTTTTTTATAAGTTCACCGGTTGAAGCTTGATTTACTACTTTTATGGGGCATTTCACATGAACGGGAGAACCAAAAAATTGTAGTCTTAAGATTTGGTTTTTTGGCTATCTTACGCCTCTGTTGATCCCCAGCTTGTGTACATGGATCTTGGATCAAAAGCGACTTTTTATGAAGTTATAATATACAATATTTTTTGGGCTGTTGTAAGCTTTTTGGTTCCACTATGCAACAATCGATACATAGGATTCAAAGGCAGAAAAATGAAATTTCAAGCAGAATCAATGGTGTTGCAATTGTGTCAGGGTGGCAGCTGACAACCTTCAGTATTTACTGTGTTTTCTACCACCTCCTCCTTAGATATAAAACACCACCCACTGTATTACTTTAGCATGCATCTCCAAAGATTTTGACACGTTAATCAGTTGCGCTTCGCTTGACAGCAGCAGCTCTAAGCCAAAATCTTTACAAGCAGTAAGTAGTCAAAAAGGACTATTTTGTTGGCTTATTGTTATTTTGAAAGGACTTTTCCGAATCACTGACAGGTCTTTGTGTGTGCGAGCATCGTTAGAAATTGTTCGATCAATGTACAGCTGCTTAATGATTTGCACGTTTTTTTATATCCTGCCGATATGTCTTCCTTAGATTTAAACATGCGGTTGGTGTGCCTCAGTTTTTATCCTCCTGGAAAAAGATTAAATTTTGTTCTTAAGTAAAGTTTATCCCCTTTTATGGGGAACTCAAAATTATTTTATGTTTCTTAATACAACCATTTAGAGATGAAAATTTGTGATTTGTTGTGAGGTAACTTGCTTGCAACTTTTAGCTTAAAACTTCTTAAAGCACATTTTTTTATAAGCAGACATTTTGATTCAAAAGATTTATTTTTGTTTGAATAGCTATGATAATATTTATCATGATCTTAAAAATATCTTACAATTTAAATCTTATTTAAACACCCTTTTAAAACATGCCAAAACGTATTGAATAGCATTTAAGCCCCAAAGGTACAATCAACTATCATCCAACTCCAAGCATAAAAGTGCAAAATTTTTGCCGTAACTGAAACTCAAACATAAAAAGTTTGCCAAAAACTCAAACAGTGGGAAAACAATTACAGCTAAAGTGCTGATTTTGACCTGAGGTGTCAAGTTAGAGGATAAGATCTTTTAACTTAATGCCAGTGTTAGATAAATTGCTCAAAGACAAATACTGAGCTGGTTGGAGATAAGTCGTAAGTGGTTACAGGGAAGTTTGTATGATGCGGAGTGATAGAGCAATGATTGCTTAAATTTAGCAAAAAAAAAACCCCTTGATTGGGAGAAGGCAAAGCCAAAACCTTTTCAGAGGGTTATTTTTAATAGCGTGCCAATAAATTGATTGTTAATACAGATTGTTTAAACAAAAGCAATTAAAAGCAAAGTTGCAGCGACAAACTTAATTCGGCAAATTACAACAAACATTAAAAAACTAAAGTTATTTTAAAGAGTGGAAAGACTCCGGCGCTGGCCATAGTTGTTTCAAGCAGCAGGTAGTCTGAATTTTTGTTTAATATTTTTTCTCTTCGATTGTCTTTTCTTAACATTACAAAAAAAAAATTTCAGGCAAATCTTGAGTCACTCGTTTTTTTCGAATAAAACCCGAATAAATTTAATCTCGATTTTAGAATTGTCTGAACTTCTCGCGAATTTTGGCAATGACGAAAATAACTCGTATATTCCCAGAAGTGACCCCTAGAGAGGTAAAATGTAGGACCAGGTCCTATTATTTTTTTTTATCCCGAACATATCCGAGTAAGCCTATACCTATACCTTATCAACGACCGTTCTGGGGGTTCCCCTACAAGACACATAAAAAAAAATGTGTAAAACAGTTCATATCTTTCCCGAGTTGACCCCTAGAGGAGTCAAATGTGTTGGCTGGCCTCTTAAGCTTTCCCGCCTGAACATATCTTTTAAGCATACATTTAACCTTAAACATCATCTCTTTTATAATCAAACATTTTGATTCATAAGTTTTATTTTTGTTTGAATTTATATGCCATCTTTCGGGGGATCCCCCTACAAAAACACAAATACGAAAACTGTGGGCTATTTTATTTTAGATATAGATTTATAAATATAAAAAAATGTGGGCTATAGTTTATATTTTTCCTAAATTGAAACCTAGAGGGGTGAAATGAAAGCATAAGAAACCCGAAAATATTGTCTATGTCAGCCCATATTTCTACCGAACTGAAAATTGCAGGCAAATCTTGCGTCACTCGTTTTTTTCGAATAAAACCCGAATAAATTTAATCTTAATTTTAAATTCTATGAATTTAGAATCTCGCGAGCTTTGGCAATGATAAAAATAAATCATAGTTTCCCAGAGGTGACCTCTAGAGGGGTAAAATGTAAGACCAGGTTCTATTATTTTTTTACCCTCAACATTTCCTCGCAAAATACCTACACCCTATCAGCCACCGTACTGGGGGTTCCCCTACAAAGCACATAAAGAAAAATTTGGAAAAAAATTCATATCTCTCCCGAATTGACCCATAGAGGAGTCAAATGTATAGGTTGGTCCTTTTATTTTTCCCTCCTCAACATATTTTTCAAACATGATTACCCCCTATATGCCATCGTTCGGGGGTCCCCCTACAAAAACACAAATACAAAAACTGTGGGCCATATTTATATTAGATATAGAAAAATGTGGGCTATAGTTTAAATTTTTTCTAAATTGAAACCTACTGGGGTGTAATGTATCAACCAGTCCAATTATTAACCCCCCTCACCCCACAAAATTTGTTTTGAACCTTTCCAAACCCTATTTGCTACCGTTTCGGTAAAAAATGTCGAAAATACTTCATATCTCTTCCGAATAGACCCCTACACCTAGTCCCTATCCGTTCTCTTTCTGGGTGTCCTTCTACAAAACACAAGTAACCCGAAAAAATTGTCTATGTCAGTCCATATTTCTCCCGAACTAACCCCCTAGAGAGATAAAATGTTTTAACTGGTCCTATTAGTTTTCTCCCTCAACATTTTTTTTTTTCAACATACCCACCACTTATCTGCCCCCCTTTTGGGCTCCACCTACAAAAACTCAAAAAAACGTCGATTATAGTTTAGACAGTGAATCAAAAAAGTTTAGGCACAGAGCTGGGCCGTAGCTAGAAAAATGTTGCTTCTAGAACTAACAAATTTTTTTCAAAATTAGAAAACGGTAAAATAATAATAAAAATGAAAACTTTTAATGAAAAAATGAAAACTTTTAGGAGGGGGCGAGGGGGTTTGGGTTAAATTTTTTTCTAAAATTATTTTAAGGGGTGCTTTTGGGTAATTTTAAAAATATCAAATAAATTTTTTTTTATAAATAATTTCGACGATACGTTTTGCTTCAAATTGACACATTATTGATAAATATGCTTTCCCGAATGTCGACAAAACTGTTTTTTTTTTGATTTTACGATGAGTTTAATAGACATCATTTTAGTTAAATGATCACAAAAATATTTAAAAAAAAAAATTTAGTTGAACACCCCCCCTTAAAGTTTCCATTTTTATTATTATTTTTGTGTTTTCTAATTTTGAAAAAAATTTGTAAGTCTTGCGAACGATATTTCGCTAGCTACGGCCCTGGCACAGAGCTATTCTCAAAGTTTGTATCTAAATAACTTTTTCCACCTAATGAAAAAAAAAATTTCATGGTATCATTTAAAAATTGAAAGTTTTTTTATTATTCAAGGAAAAAATATTTAATTTTTCATTTTTGTTTTATGTATTATGTTTTAAAAAAACAAAAAAGTCACAATTTTACACAAAAAAAGTTTACGCACATGTGAAAAGATTTTAATTTATTTTTGGTTTTCATACATTAAATATTTTATTAGGCCTCCTTTGACTTGAATAACTGCGTCTTTGTATACTACCAACTAGGTTTGATGTCTGTTCGGGTGTTATATTTTCCCATTCTTGGCGAATGGGACGGCCGCCTTTAGTGAATCTTTTGATGACATGCGATGACTCCAAATTTTTTTCTCCAATAATTGTCAAATATGTTCAATAGCATTCATATCTGGCGATTGTGGAGGTGTTTTGAGCTGTTGGCAATGGAAAATAAGCCATTCCTGCTCAAGGTACAACGCATGCTTCGGGTCGTTATCTTGCTGGAACAAAAATGGCTTCCCATTCATGCCCAACTTTTCAACTCTAGAAAATAAAATTGTCTTTCAAAATATTCAAATAAGAGCACTTATTCATTTTTTCATCTACAAAGACAAAATTTTCCACTCCAGAAGCCGCCATGCATCCCCACACCATGACATTACCACCGCCGCGTTTGACTGTCTTAATTACGAATCAAGATCAACACAAACTTAAATCAATTGACAATTGGATGGCTGCGCAATAATTATGTGCAGAAAACGGAATAGATCAAAGCGAACTTATAGATTACTGCTATATTTGCAAAAGCAAGGTACACATACAGCCTGTAAATAAACTTTTTTCATATGAATTTTTTCTTCTTTCGCTTATATTTCGAGTAGGATATAAAGTAAAGAAATTTTTTTGTGTATTTCAATTAAAATTCATCTATTGATACTAACTGCATCAAAAAGTTGGCCAAATTAGTTGCTTTTAATTATTAAAGCAAAGTTCTTCTCAGAAAAATTGACTGTCTAAACATTTTTGATTCACTGTATTTCTCCCGAGTTGCCCCTAGAGATGTCAAATGTATGAGCTGCTCTTATTATTTTCCCCCTCTTTAGTATTTTTCTAAAAACATCTACCCCCTATCCGACACCCTGGGTGTCTTATAAAAAAAAACTCTGAAAAAATTGTCGATTTTAGCCCATATCTCTTCCGAATTGACACCAAGAGGGGTCAAATGTATGAGCTGATTCTATAATTTTCATCTTCTCAACACTTTTTCTGAACACACTCATCACCTATCTGCCCTCCTTCTGGTGGGGAGAGGGGGGGGGGGGGCCAGAGCATTGCACGAACATAATATTTTTATTTGTTCGTTCGTAGAAAAAATTCTGCGAACGAAGAAAATTTTAATTTCTATTTACGAACGAACAACTATTTTCTACGAACGAGCGAATGAACAACTATTTTCTGCGAACGAGCAACTATTTCTACAAACGGGCGAACGAACAATTAGTTCTGCGAACGAATGAACCGACATCAATTTTCTACGTCCGAATGAATGAACATGTATTTCCTATGAACGAACGTCTATTTTCTACGAACGAAGGAACGAATATTTATTTTTTATGAAAGAACATCTATTTTCTACGAACGAACAAACGAACAAAATATTTATTTTGATTCTCTACAAACGAACGAACGAACGATCGAACAAAATATTTCTATTTTTTCTACGAGCGAACGAACGAACGTTCGTGCAGTACTCTGTCCGTTATAAAAATTTAAGAAAAATGTTGATTATAGTTCATACCTTTCCCGAATTGATCCCTAGAGGAGTCAAATGTCTGAGCTGGTCTTATTATTTTTCTTCCTCATTATTTGTTTTAAGCACACTCACCCCCTGTCTGCTGACCTTTTGGAGGTCCCCACATGAAAAACACAAAAACTGTTGATTCTTCCGCCCTTTAAGATGTCTCCATATAAAAAAATAGGCAATACATTACCCATTAGAATAAAGTAATTTCGTTTCATGAAAAAATTGTCTTTTATTTTCTAAAAAAAATCCGCAATTACTTAGTTGCCAACCTGATAAATCCTTTGCAAGTTATTTTTGCATATGCATTGTGCATGAGCTCGAAGCTATCCGGGTAGCTCGAAAGCTCGAAACTACCCGGACATTGATTATAAAATTACTTACCCGGATAATGATCGAATACCCAGCGGATTTCAAACTACTGGTTTCGAAAAAAGGCCAGGGTAGCCTGGTACTCATATCTGTCACTTAATTGCCATTTTCATCTTTGCATGCGGAGAGCCCATTCCTAAAACAATCGGCCAGGCGTCTTTTTGTTTTTCTCGAAAATATTTCTGGCCTCATTCCTGTTGCCATACATCTCAATCTTATCGTATTCGCTATTTGTTATGTCTATTTATTTCCGCCTGAAAAGACGTCATTCTGCACTCCCCTACTCTCTGTATAACTGTTTTGCGATTATAAAAATACAATTTTAGAATATTGTATGACGAAATTCAGCCGGTAGCTTTTATACACCTATAAAAAATTCCTATTTTTAAATGATGTTCCATAGAAACTCAAATTCTTCTTCAAACATTTTTCAAAATCTCCAAACTTTATTTACAATCTGACTTTGTTTTAAGATACATACCATGTTTGATCTACTAAATCTCTGAATTTATATAATCCTTACTTAATTCCATAATAAGAAAATGACACCACACCTGTTTGAAGATAACACCGATAGCTCAAGCAAAATGTTTGAAATGTTTTTTGCCTAATCATATATATAATGTTTACTCCCAAATCTAAAATTATATGATATATTCCGTTGGCAACTATTATTTATAAAAAGGTTTCTGTTCAAACAATTTAGTCAGTATTTTATCATAGAGGGTATAAGTAACGAAATGTTTATATATCGGGATAGAGAAAATGAAGCTAGTGTGATGCGTCAACTGCTTCCAGTGATAGAAATAGCTGCTACACACGATCAGCTACCGCTAAAGGATGAAAACTGGTCAGAACGTTGGTGTGCGTTACCCAAAGGATTCAATAAGATATTTGAGCGTCTCTACAATTTCGAAATACGTGATGATGATGTATTCGTGGAAGGCTTTATGAAAAGTGGAACAACTTGGATGCATGAAGCTATCTGGCAACTGACGAATGGACTTGATTTTAATTACACCATAACAAAATATGAACCAAGTAGACGTTTCCTAGAGTATGCAAAATTTTTATGATATTTAACAAGTAACTCAACTAATAATGTTGCAAAATTGCTGTAGATACATACTTACTATTGAGTTTGTGGGCTGCGAAGATAGAATTTCTAAGTTTGAAAAATTAACAGGACCACGCTTGTTTCAGACGCATCTACCCGTCAATCTGTTGCCCAAACAGTTTTGGCAGAAGAAACCAAAGGTAGGTGCTTTAAACAGCTGTTAAGTGGCGTTGTTTTTTTCACAGTCATTCATTTACAGACTGTATATGTGGCGCGTAATGTCAAAGACGTTATCGTTTCTTCCTATCACTTTGTACAGTCGATGAACTTGTGGCGCGGTACTATAGATGAATTCGTGCAGGACTTCATGAATAATGCTATTATAAATGCGCCCTTTTGGGCTCATATAGTGGATTTCTGGAAGCTACGTCATGAGCCGCATATCTATTTTGTAACTTATGAGGAGATGCAGCGTGACTTGGCTGGCGTCATTAAGAAACTGTGTGTATTTTTGGAAAAACCAGCGCTCACTGATTCAGAATTAACTGCACTGATAGAGCACCTGTCATTCGAGCAAATGAAGTGTGAGTATCAATAGCTTTTAAAATAACTCTATTGTTTCGAGAGTAAAAAATTAAAATATTTTCAGGTAACGATAAAGCGAATCCTACTTCGTGTATTAAAAAAGATGCACCTAAACAAGTCGATTCAAATTTGGAGTGAGTCTTGAGTTGAAAATTGTATTTTACCAAATTTATTATTTATAAATACTTCACAGATTCATGCGTCGTGGTATTGTGGGCTCTTATAAAGATGAACTAAGCACCGAAAATCAAAACTTGTTGAATGAATGGTCTCGAAACTTCTTGGCAAAACATGATATTAAAGAGGAGGATATTTTTGGCAGTTTTTAAGAGAGAACTCATTTTTTATTATTTGATAAACTTAATTAATTGTGAGCTGAAATTTAGGCCTGTGAATAATAATTGCTTTCGAATAAAATTTTTTTAGTACATCAAAAAAGTTGAACATTTTTTAAACACTGACTTTTAAACCAATCGACCAAGGGATCGACCCTTCAGTATGGCTCAAGAAAAAATTTACAAGCAAAAATAATTTTTCACCAAACAGAAAGTATAAAAAAACGTGAACCAAAAAGCTTCACCTTACCAATTTCGAGGTATTCTATAGGTTTAGCGAAAAAATTGTACTGCTAATATTACATATATTATATTATTTTTCAACCACTCTTATAGTATGCTTATTAGAAAAAATAAACAATTTTTTTATCAAATTTTTTTTGTAGCATAGCAAATACACAATCCTTTATCTATTGATAGATGTTGACGATCTAATATATAATAATAATTAATATATAATTAGTATTTAATTAACAACTATTTCCAACATGTCTTTGTGGCCTGGTGGATAGTGTATTGGACTCTCATTCAAGAGTACAAGTGTTCGATCCCACGGGTGGCCACAAAATATTTTTAGTATTTAATATTAAAGTATTAAATTTTCTTGTTGTAATAAGCACTAGCAACAAAGAACCATCAAATTTCCAAGAAAAAATCTGTCGAAAATTTTTCAGATTTCACTCTAAGCAAATCACAGAACGAGGCGTAAAAAGCTTTGCTTAAAAAAAAAATTCCTTGTCCGCCGTGCGGAATCGAACCTGGAACTGATGGTGCCAGTCCAGCGCTCTACCAACTGATCTAAGCAGCCTTGCTACTGTTTGCTGACATAACTGCAGCCACGTTAATTTACCAAAGTAATTTGTTTTTTAATACATTGCTTTTAAAGCACATACTTCAATACCCTGGCAAAAAAAAATATTTGATTCACAGATGTTAACAGATGCTGTATTAACACGTGCAGTATGTCGCAGTATTCTGTTGATAGCAGCATAGCTTCAGTTGTAATTAATATTTAATAAATTACTCTGCGTAACGAAGGACTTTGGCTCAATGCGTAGCGTAGAGCCTTCATACAAATTTTTGTATTTTATATTTATTTATTGATATTAATTTAATTTAATGTTCTTGTTATAATAGACATCAATCAGCACGAAAAGCCGAGAAGTCATTAATTTCTAAGAAAAAAACGGGTGTTGATAAAAGAAAAATTTGTGTTGTTGCCGATTTCAGTCAAGCAAATCACAGAACGAGAGGCGGCAGCTTCAAAAAAAAAAGGGAAATAAAAAAATCAAAACCCGAAAAAAGTTATATTTTTGAAATTAATTATTTTTTTTTAAAGTAGTGCATAAAAAATTACCAAATACTTGGTTAATTTATCACCTATAATAAAAATTGGCAAGTCAACATGTAAAACTTAGGTGTTTTGATAAAGTACTTGGGTGGCTGAAAATTGCCAAGGCCATCTTATAAATTACACGGCGTGACAGTCAAAAAACTTCTGGGATGCGAGATAGTGTAGATTGTAGATATAGTTAAATGTAACATTGTGGCATACCACAAATTTTTCGTGCACATCAAAACTTTGAATAACGGTTAAAAAACCGTCTTTTAGAGGTAGATGGAGTTAAAAAATCATATGTCTTATCATATGCATCCTACAATAGTTTGTGAAACGTCGTTAAAAATAAAAAAATAACACCTTTCTAACGGTGTATTACATTATAAACTCGAATAAAACTTAAGGGAGCTACATGCACAAACAAATCGATTTTTTCAGTTTTTTGAGACTGCACCGCACTTTGAACGAAAATTAATAAGTCAAATTTGTATAAAACTATTTACTTTTGGTATGCAGTTTAAAATCACATTTCATTCTGCGTCTTCTGCATTTTAGTTTATTCAAATCGAGTAGTATTTGATTGAGTTATTTTTTGAAAAGCTTTTAAGGTTGGCGCTAATATAATCAGACTTTTAATCAGAAGCGCCAACTTCAAAGCATTTGTATTCACCAAGAAATAAATATAGTTATGATAATAAAACAAATAAGAAAAAAATTAAGATAATCAGATTTCATATATAATAATATGTTTAAATAAATTATCAAATATGACCAAGAAATTAAAAGGAAAAGTATTTTTAAAATTATTTTTTAATTTGTAGTGATTTTGCAGTCGGTTGTTTTTTTTTTTAAATTTTTATTTCTTCCTTTTTGGAGAATATGATAAATTTTCGAAAAAAGTGTATAAACAACATAAATAAAATTGTTCCGAAAAAATTTGTTCTATTAAAATCTGGAAGTTTGTTGGTTATTTCAAATATCTGCCTCTTAAATTTAAATTAGATGTCACATGTTTCGGAATTATTATACCCATTCTTGTAACGACTTTTATTACCCTAGTGTCAATATCATTCGAGATATAGTGTTTTCCAAATATTGCCACGCCCCTTTGTTAAATAAGCGCTCACTTTCTGGAGCGTTATTTCCAATAATTGTGCCTACCCCTGTACTTTATTTCAGTACCTCAGCGTCAATATTAACTGCGATAGTGTTTATCTAGTATTGCCACGCCCATTTATCGAATAGCGCCTACTTTATTGACCATAATTTTTAATAATTCTGCCTACCCCTGTACTACAATTAATTTCAGTGCCCTAGTGTCCATATTATTCGAGATACACTGTTTTTCTAATATTGCCACGCCCAGAAGTCAAAATCCTCCCACTTTCTTCACCGTAATTTTTACTTATAATGCCTACCCCTTTACCAAATTGCAGTACCATAGTATCAGTATTATTCGAGATACAGTGTTTTTGTAATATTGCCACGCCCATTTGTCGAATAACGCCCACTTTATTGACGATAATTTGTAATGATAATGCCTACCCCTCTACTAAATTGCAGTACTCTAGCCTCAAAATTATTCAAGATACACTGTTTTTCTAATATTGCCACGCCCATTTGTTGAATTACGCCCATTTTCTTGCCCGTAATTTGTAATAATTGTGCCTACCCCTGCACTAAATTGCAGTACCCTAGTGTCAATATTAATCGAGATACAGTAGTATCTAGTATTGCGAGATCTATTATTGCCACGCCCAGTTCTCAAATACCGCCCACTTTTATACGGGCACCTCCATGCTTATGATATCTATCAGTTCCCCAAAAATTATGGCAATCAGGCATATGGTTTAGGAGTTATCGATGTACATACATTAAAAAAAAAAAAAAAATAAATAAAAAATACAGAGAAACCGACGAACTTGAGAACCTCCTCCTTTTTGAAGTCGGTTAAAAACGGACTTGTCCGAAAAAAGGTGAAGCTCCAAGAACGGTGTCAAAGCCGGGATTGACGGTAAGTAAGTTGATGCTGTGCGTTTGGTGGGACTATAAGGCTATCATCCATTATAAGCTTTTACCGCCTGGCCAAACGATTGATTCGAATCTCTACTGCCAGCAATTAATGCGATTGAAGCAAGAAATTTAAAAAAGAGGCCGGAATTGATCAACAGGAAAGGTGTTGTGTTTCATCACGACAACGCAAGGCCACACACATCTTTATTGACCCGGCAAAAACTTAAATAATTTAACCGGGAAGTTTTGATGCATCCACCGTACAGTTCTGACATTACACCCATCAGATTATGATTTGTTCCGACTGCTGAACAACCTCAAAATATGACTGCGAAAACCATCTACGTCAGTTTTCCAGCAATAAAAGTCCAGAATTTTACAATAAAGGAATGGTCTTTACCCAAAAATGCCAGAAGGTAGTTGAAAAGAATGGACAATATTTGGATTAATAAAATCTTTTTTGTTTAAAAATAAAATGTTGTTTATTTTTGCTAAAAAAACGCTGAATACTTTTTCCCCAACCAATATATTTGAGATTAAATTTTCTTTTTGGCATAAACACAAACATAAAAAGCATTAATTTCTAAGGAAAAATCTGTCGAAAAAAAGTGTCGTTTTGAGATTTCACTCAAGGAAATCACAGAACGAGGAGCAAAAAAAAAAGCTTCGCTTCAAAAAATTATATTTATTTTAAAGAAATACTTCTTTAAAAATATACAAAAATTTTAAATTAATATCTTAAGCCCTGATTCTCTCGTAATTCTCTAGTAAAACACACGTAAACTTTTTACAAAAATGGATGGATATAAGTTCCTTTAATGATGCAGTTACAAACTTTAGTTTATAAAGAGTAATTTTATAATTAAATTTATAACTCAAGGATTTTCTTTTTTTTCACGCATTACTTAATCTTTAATTTACGTCTCAATCAATTGTCACCCCCAAATATCGCTCGCCTTCAACTGCCTTTTCTGCAGACACTGTTGCGACCACTCATCCAGACGTTGCTGATTTTCGATGGAAAGCTCATCCTTATAGGCGCCCACAATGCCACGACGCATAAATCTAAAAAAAAAAAACAACAACAAATCAATTGTATTAAAAAAATCAACAACCCATTAGAGATGAACCTACTGGAAATCTAACAATTTTGATGGGTCTTCCGACAGATTCTTTATTCTCGAAGTTGGATTCGTGCGTTGATTAGCTGTTGGTGCAAATTTTTTATAGTTCATTTTTCGGAATGCATTAAATTTCATTTATTTGTTTACATTTCATGCTGTCGAAGGACAAATGTTCCGTCAGCATTGCCATCTCTTTGTCCGTTAAAGCAGGGCGTTCAAAAAATTCACATAGACCACTTAACACTGACGGCAAGTCTGCTTTGAGCTGCTCATAGGTGGTGAAGAAAACATTTCGCTCCTGACGCAACTGCCAGAAATCCGCAACGCTATCCCAGAATGGTGTATATGCAATATCATGTCTGATTATATCACTGACAAAGTCATCGATGTTATTCGAAGAGTAACCGGAGCCACTTATGAATTTGAAATATGAAACCACAACATCTTTTAGATTACGTGCGCAGTAGACGATCTGAAAAGATGATTGGTTTTTTAAATGTATACAAATATCAAAGTGAATCTTCTCTATATATATGTACCCTGTAAGAAAATCAACTAATTTAAAAGTAGTTGATAAAGTAGTTTTTTGTCAACCACAACTAGTTGAAATTCTGACTTTTTTCCATAGAACGAACTAACTTATTTTGTATGGTGATGCCCGCTAAATAAGTCAATTGACTTTCGTCTGTATATATTTTCAACTACTTGTTAAATTAGTTACATTTAAATTATTTTTTTAATTGCTTTTAAATAACCAATTGAAAACTATTACTGATGGCCTAAAGTTAAAAATATTTGATGAAATAACATGGTTAAATATATATAAACTTGTAATCTAATAAAAATTTGCAATTAAAACATGTCAACATCAGAGTAGTTGCCGCCTTAATATAATTTAAAGTAGTTCATATACTGGTTTATTTTAAATTAGTTTTTTAATTAGTTGTTTTTAAAAACAAGTTAGTTTGTTCCTATAGGGTATGTATAAAAATGGATGCATGTATGTGGGTATGTTTGTATATGGGTATCTTCGTATGTGTTTATGTGTGTATATCACGTATAGACTCCAAGACCGCCGAACCAATCTTTATGAAATTTTCAGTTAGACTGAAGTAACGTTTTGAGAGTGTTTCTGTGAAGTTTGGTGTTGATTGGACAAGGCGGCGGGGTACGTCTCATGCAACCCAAATTTGCTCTGTTGCCCACCAACCAAAAAAAATGCGATATATCAGACGGTTTTAATCGTAAAAAACTAAAATTTAGTAATTATGTTTAGATGGTTACTGTCGGCGACTGTCAAAAAACTGGGCGTGGTCGCACTTTATCTACGCCCACATTTTAGACATCATTTTAATTCCTAGGATGTTCACGTTTTGATGTTCACTTTTTGATTGTTACTGTCGGCAGCTGTACAAAAATGGGCATGTTCGCACTATATATACAAACACTTTGTCGAAATCGCGCTTATTCCTGAGTTGTGCACGTTTTGAACGTAACACTTGGTATGCAGTTGCTCCAAGTGACGGTCAATAAGTATGTATATATATATACACACATATATATACACATTAATTTTTCCACGCCCACTCTTACCACACACAAATCAATAGAATTTGTAACGATCATATGATTACAAATACCCAAGGTATAAAAATATCAACTTTTACAAAAATTAAAACAGAACTAAACATAAATAGAAACTGTAGATATGTATATATTAAATATAATAACCAGTTTGAAATACTGAAAAAACCGAAAATGAAAAAAAAATTACTTTTTTTATGCCCCGACGAGCATTCAATGCGGTCCCTTACCTTGGTGCAAGGCGCAGCAAACGCTGCTTAATATTAACGACCAAGCAGCTTTAGCAAAAATGACCGCGCGTTACATTGAGCAACCAACGAATGATTATACTTCGCATATTGTTCATACGTTACTATGAATAAATAATAAGCAAAATGTCACCATAGTCAGTCAAGTGGATGTCCAAAAAACTCAATTTTGGCTTCAGCCAAACCTCAAGCTCCGGCTTTCGGCTTCGGCCAACCAAATCAAATTCGACTTTTTGGCTACAGCCACCATATTTTAAGTATTTGTATGTTTCAGAATTAATAAAGCCTTCTGCCATCGGCACTCTGCCGTCTGATTACATCGGCCCTCAGATGCCATCTACACTTTGCCACTAAGCCCGAAAGTAAAGTTTATAAATTAACTTAAATATATGGTTAACCTTAGATTAATATGAAAATGATTATTTAGCTGTTATAAAAATAAACAGGAAAAAATTATAATAAAATAAAAAACTATTAAGGAATGGAGCTTCGGCAGGGTACCCCATACCTCACCCCACCGCGGCCGTCTATAAAATTTTTATGTATAATCTGCAAAAATATTTCTGTCTACGCTTAATTTAATTTTGTCCTTAGCTGCCACATAAAGTTATTTGTAAACAAAGTAAAATGAATATACTAGAAAACCCACTTCTCTAGTATAAAGACTCCACATTTTACCGACGGATATATGTATAGGTTAGATAAACGACATGGGCGGAACTTGGGTGCATACAGACACGATGTCATTCAGTTTTATATATTTACGAAAGTTTTTCAAATGACGTCACTTTGTATTGAAGGTAGGCGTGGTTTTCATTCGATTTTGCCAAATATCAAAGAGTGGTTTATGTTAAATATCAAAGTTTGTATGCAAAATTTGAAGACATTTCTGTAATTTTTGCAGATTTTTAAGCGATTTAACGTTTTCAATAAAGCCATTTTGTATGGGAGGTAGGCGTGGTTCTCATCCGATTTGGCCAAATAACATAGTGATAGTCTATATTATATATAAAAGCCTATGTGCAATATTCCAAGACATTTCTGCGGTTTTCATCCGATTTTTCCAAATGTCATAGTAAAGATTTATGAGATGTTTCGGTTAAATTAAAGTCACTTTGTATGGGTGGTAGGCGTGGTTTTGATCCGATTTTGCCAAATATCATAGAGATGGTTCATATTATAAATCAAAGCTAATGTGCAAAATTTTACATTTCTTTAATTTTTGTGAATTTTTAAGAGATTTTACGTTTAAAATAAAGCCACTTCGTATGGGTAGCGCGCGCGGTTTTCATCCGATTTTGCCATATATCATAGAGATGGTTTATATTAAATATCAAAGTTTATGTGGAAAATTTTAAGAGATTTTACATTTAAAATAAAATCACTTTGTATGTGAGGTAGGCGGGGTTTTCATCCGATTTGGCCCATTTTCGAACTTGATCTTTCCTTTTTAAAAATAAACTTATATTTTGAATTTCATCGCGATAGCTTTAAAATTACGTCTGTAATCGTGTCGACAGACGGACAGACAGATGGACACACGGAAATCGACTCAGAGGTGATGCTGATCAAAAATATAGATATTTTTCTATACGTGCCACGCCTCCTTCTTGACGTTACAAACAGAATGACAAATTTAATATACCCCTTACGCAGTACGCGTTGGGGTATAAAAATATTAAAAATAAAAATAAATAGATTTTGTTATCCCTCCGAGCTAAAACTCGTTAAAAACTTCTATAAATCACGTTATTAAGTTTATACGCTCACTCTCGACAGTTTTACATGAAACGGGCGTGGTAGAACTGTATCTGCGCTCATTTTTCAGAAATATTTTAAATCCGGAGATGTGCACGTTTTGATAGTCAAACTTAGTATGTACGTGCTATATGTAGGTCCAAGTAGCGGTCACTTTATGTGTATATAAATGTTACCACGCTCACTTTTACCACCTATAAATCCGTATAAATTATATATATCAGATGGTTTTACAGGAGAAGACTAAAATTTGGTAGTTTAGTTTATATGGTTACTGTCAGAAACTGTTAAAAAATGGGCGTGTCGCACTTTATCTACGCCCACTTTTCAGAAATCATTACAATTTCTGAGCTGTACACGTTATGATAGTGAAATTTGGTATGTACAATAGGTGCAATTGGACCAAGTGGCGATCATTATAAATATATAGATACTTCCACGCCTACTTTTTCCGCCAATCTATATATCTGTTAAAAAATATATTTATGCATATTAAGGCTCCTCACGAAAAAAAGTTGTTCGGGTCCCCAAATATTTCGACTCCAGCTATAGCCATCCGTGAGCTGGAATGGTTTGAAATATACTCTAAAAATCGATTTTTTGTAAAAATATTGTATTGGCTGGTACGGTAATAAAAAAAAGTTATAGTCAAAAATAATAGTAATGAAAAAGTTCTGGACAATTGATGGTCCGATAATCGTAACATAAGCTGAACTCTCTGAACTAGCGGCCAAACGAGTAAAACCTGAGCATTTAAAAAAAATCTTTAATTTTGGTTAAACTGAAAGAATCTACTGACAAGGAAAGGTCCCCAGGTGTCACTCGCCGACTTAAATGATTTTCGGATATGTGATAGAGGACAAAAATCTAAGGTTGACGTATTTTTTTATACGTGCTCAATCGATGGTTTAGGGTTTCAAAATGGCTTTTTAAAATCAGCAAAAATTTCGTTTTTTCGTCGTAATTTAACTATTTCCCATAAAAACGTACACTATTTGTTATCAAACGAAAGGTATTTAAAAGGCACTCATGATGGCATGTAATTTTTAGAAAGAAGTTTTGTTGTTATTTTGTTGAAATTTTCAACAGCATTTCGTCGATATCATGAAGATCCCGTACTGGAAATTGTTTCATTTTCACTTATGTTTAATTTCAGCTAATTCTTAAGGTTACCTTTTTTTTTTTTTTCCCTTACCTTCTTATATTAAAATTTTCTTGATTGGAAAATGCACTAAAAATAAAATGTTTTGTTATAGATGATAATGTACATTATGGCTATCAAAAATGCTGTTTTTTCTCGAACTTTACGTATGTGTAGATATTTGATCTGGAATGTTGATATTTTACAGTGCCTCCATACAAACTGTTTGCTTCTTACTTGATTGCCCGAAGAATGAGAAAAAATCATTCGAAATTTAAAGATATGACTTTCGATATAAATATTTCCGCTGGTTTTAAATATATTTTACTTAATTCTTTTTTGTCGTACAGTTCAGTAAAATTACTTCATAAAAACTATTACAAGAATACTATTTGTGCATTTGGTGCATTTATATATTTAATCGTTTTTTCAAAAATAATTCAAAATATTGAATGTTTCTCAAACAGTAACGTAAAGGGTGTTTCTGTTGTAAAAATAATTTAAATCAAAAATTGAATTTTAAATTTCCTTTCACATGACATAATTCTTATCAGCAAAAATGGTTTCAGTTTCACACAAAAATTAATTCGCTGTTTGGTTTTTTGATTAAATCAATTTTCTTAAAAATGTTCCTTTTATGTACCTTTCGTTTGATACCAAATATGTGTACGTTTCTATGTAACATAGTTAAATTATGGCGAAAAAACGAAATTTCCGCTGATTTTAAAACACCAATTTGAAGCAATAAACCATCGATTGAGCACGTATAAAAAAGTACGTCAACCTTAGATTTTTGTCCTCTGTCACATTTCCGAAAATCATTAAAATCGGCGAATGACACCTAGGATCTTTCCTTGTCAGTAGTGTTGTTTTTTCTTAATCGCCAAAATATGCTTTACATTTTAGAACTTTTGGGCAATTCACAGTTCAAGCTGATTAAGGTTTAATGTGCTAATTCTGAAATGTGATATTTTGCCTTTTAATTTTTTATTTTTGTTAAGCCGGTGTGTTAAATGTTGCCAATTTTGTACATGTCCTAAGGTATGCTTTTGTATGGTGTTACTGTGTTATTTCGTGAACAGCGTTTTATATGAATCGAAAAGAGTTGGCTGTTAAGTAATTTTGATGAAGTTTTTAATTAATCTAAATAATAAATTGAATTCTTTAACTTTTAATAGAATCCAAAACATCTGAAACCAAGGTTGATTTATAAGGTTGTCGCAGGGCTGATCGCACTCTCTTCTCAGTACCCATAATTGTGAAAACCAGCCAATTTTGCGAATGACTACGAAAGAAAAACGGATGATAATAGAGAGCACTTGCAGATTTTCTATGAGCTGTCAACTTCGATTTGACAGTTATGGGTACTCGCTCTCTGCCTTGTGACAACCTTATAAATCAACCTTGTCTGAAACTACAAACTAATACTTTTCACTTGAGTTGTGCTCACAGTAGTCAAAAATTAGTACATTAAAATATTAGTATATTAGAACACTACAATGAACTGTGAATTGCCCAATTTATTGTAAAGATTTCTCAATCAGTTTTTAAAGTGTACCTTATTTTTGCGCTCCCAAAGCTGTCGCGGAAGCAAATGCGCCGGTAAATGTGATTTCATCAAACGTGGTGACTTCAGCTGTTTTGCCTTCTCTATACAGTCGTAAGGAATTTTTGGATTAACCAAACTTAACCTGCATAAAATTAAATTTTCACTTAAAAAATTCAATACATAGAATATTCTAAATAAATGATATTCACTCCAAATAAACACTGCGATTAACTAAATCTTCAGATTTTGCCACTTCATAGTTCAAATCATTCATTAGCAGCCAAACGGCTTCCTGCACCCAGGTGGTGCCACACTTTGGAAAAGTAACCACAAAAACATCATCGTTTTTCACATCAAAATTATAGATTTTTTCGTAGTTGCTAGAAAAAGTAGCTGGCAACGTGCACCAGCGTTCCAGCCAGTTTTGCGGTGGTATAAAGATTTTAGGTAAATTTTCACCGCATGTTGTCACATCTACCAAGGCACCCGATTTTGAAGGTAAAATGGAATTTTGAGTTGCGCGTGGACGCGCTTGGAACATTTTTCACTATTGATTTTATATACTGAGAATAAAAAGCAGAAAGAAGCAGTCAAAGTGCTGCTACTCACTGGCACTAGCTGCTGTTAAACACTGGAGGAAAATAAAATAATATGAGTGCTAGCTAACATTATTATATTATATGCGGCTTTGTTTTCGTTCTGAACTGTTGTTATCATTGCTGACTGAACTTTGTTTTTATTTTTATTTTAAACAAACAAATAAACAAGCAAACAGACAGGGGTGTTTATTACATGCAAACAGCTGATGAGCGCGGCCTTAACCGGCAAAAACATAGAGATAAAATAATAATTTTAAAAAATAACAAAAAAAAAAAACCAATTATTTCTCTCATGCACTGTACTTGATATGTATGTATGTCATTTCAATCGTCTCTTTAAGGGGGGAGATACCTTAATAATTTCAGAAAAATGTAAATTTTATTTTCGTTTTTCGTAAGTATAACATGTTAAAAATATATTGCTAGAATGAAAAGCGAAATATTGAATATGTTATGGTCAAACACGTCCGAGTCCTTAACTATTACTTTTCACTTTTTAGGTGGAATGAAAGAACATCTTCTACCAAATTACACTGATTTGTCTAAAGTTGATTTATTTGAAAGATGCTTGTATGGCCATACACTGAACGAAAATCGTAGAAATTTTTTTTTGAGGAGGCCGAAGGGCTATTGCATGGACCCAGAATCGCAAGCTGACCCGTAAGTCATACCATACCGAAACTTTAAACGTGATAATCTCGAAACTACTTTTCCCAAAAATGATCGGGTGGTAACTCAAAAAGTTGTTGACCGATCAGGCTGACACTTTGACAGGTTTTTCTTTATAGTAGTACTCGAAAAATGCAACTAAATATTTAAAGACATCGTGTAAATAAATAATTTTTGAAGTGAAACTTTTATAGCCGCCTACGGAACAATAAGGCGAGCTAGATGGGGGGTAAAACCAATGTAACAAAATAGTTCTTATGAAAACAACAACACAGTAATTCGCCGCACTGGTTGTATACGAAAAAAATGGCTATTTGAAAAGTTTTCATATATTTGCTTTCACCGCTTTTACAATCAGTAGTTCTTTTATGATTGAATTGAGTTTTTCGTTCAATGCACTGAATGTACATTACGGTCTTAAAGTTTGAATCTGAACGTAACTTTTTTTAGAATATTAGCATACTTATTGACATTCCTCAAATTGAGTTTTGATAAATTCAGAAAGCAATTTTCGAAGTAGGCCTTGCATTGATTGATTTGGAAATAGCACATGCTGCAATATTAACGAATGCAACTTTGAATCTAAAAGTTTTTTATTCTTAGATCTGTGAATTTTCATATAAATACCATATCTTTCATATAATTCAAATGCAGTTTTTAGCACACATTAATATCGAAATTAAAAAAAAAATCGCATGCTGTGGTATTTGAACACTCAACCTAATGGCTACAAGTTCTTCCATTATCAAATGAGTTAACGGATTACATACCCTGCTTTTAAATAAATTAAAGAAACTTGCTGTATAAGCCAGACTTGCAGAGTATTCTTTTACGCGTCAGGCTTGTATTCATCAATAACTGACTTAGAGAATAGTCTTTAACTCATCTGCATTGGTTTCGCCAAAAAAAAAAAAAAAACAAACAGTAAAAGGAAACAATGAAAACAGTAGAACACGATAACAGAGATAACTCTTATCTCTTTTATTTCTTGTCGAAAATTCTTTAACAGGCTCGGCTTGTGTTCGTTCATTTGTCGAAAATTCTTCAACATTTCTGCTTTGTGTTCTTTCATGTTTTCCCTACAAAGGCTTATATTACGGGGTCATTTTTTCGTTAAAAGTTACAATACATATCATTTTAAAAACGTGGTGAATGACTAATATATCAAAGATTTCAAATCGGAAATAGTCTGATACAAAAACACATGTAAAAAAAAAAAATCAAAGAATATATAAAAACGGAAAACAATTTTTTTTCATATTTCTGTCTTGTCTGTTCTTCCGCAACGATTCAGTAATGTATTCATGCATTCATATAAAACACATAAAAATCCTCAACATTTCTGTATTGCGTTTGTGGGAATTTTATATGGGATTTTCGTCAATAAAATGTATGGCCGAATCAGCATGTTTCGTCAAAGATGAAGAAAAATCGATAATGATTCGTTTATCAATTCTTTAAGACTTGGACTACTCAGAAATATCGTCGCAAATGCAACATTAAATACGATGTAAGTCTTTTACCGAAAAACGCATCAACATTTTTAACTAGACACGGTAAAATAAACCTAAACAAGTATGCGCGGTGGCACAAGGTCAGTGCTTCTGACCACGAAGCAAAGGTTTAGTGGTCCTTTCTGCAGTTGAAATTTTATGCTTGTTTTTTTAGTTAAAAATATTCACAATTATACCGGCAGTTTTTTATTTTTTTTTTTTTAAGAAAAATTTAAAATTAATTTTATAAATAAAGCCCAAGTTATAATTGATTAATGATTATTTTGGATAAGCAATAAATTTTTTTTTGTCATCAATCCTATGAAATAAATTGAAAGATGTATGCCATGCTTGCTTTCGGGCTTGTTCGTACAAGGGCGGCAATGATGCGATGGTAGCACGTTTAACTTGCAGCCGAATTGTACGCTGTTCGATGCGAGTATTTATTGCCGCCACAGGTTTTCGACAAATTTTTTCTTTTAAATATTTATAAATAAAAATATGACTAGCAAAAAAATTAAACACAAGATCTGTCGTATTTGACCTATGAGGATAGAGCCTGGGTACTACTTAAGTCATCAAATTAAAATAATAAATCCTCTTGAAAACCAACTGTGTCACGAAAGTAAAAAAAAACTGCGATCGATTTCTGTACGTGAATATTGAAGTTCTCAGTAACTGTCAATAAACAATAGGGACAGTTGATATTTCCCATGATATCGCCATGTCGAAAATAACTACTAGTTGGTTTTTTTGGAAAAAAGACAGTTCTTGAAATAATACTGGTATGAAGGCAGACTGCTTGTTAACCATTTGGTTGCACTGAAGGAGGGAATGTTACTAAAACAAATTAGTAATCTTCCCAGAAATTCCATTTTTGAGTAAAAGTTTCACTTCTACCGTGCGTGGCGGGCACACACATTTTTTTTTTTGAGATTAAAACTGTGGAAAAAAACGTTGAAAATCTGGACCTTCGATTAAACCGCCGATATAAACTTTAGTTCTTAACTTTTTCATTATTTAAAGGCTTATCGTTCCCTATAACAAATCAGTAATAGTACACAGAGAAAAAAAGTGCGCTTTAAAGTTAAAAGTGAACATTTTTAAAATTTTTTTAAAGTGCTGCTCCCTTAAACATCTTATGGGAAAAAATAAAAAAAAATAGTTTTAAAAGTGTTTATTTTATGTTTTAAAGTCCTTACTTTGAAGCATAAATTGAAAATTTTTGATTTTAAAGTGAACTCTATCAACTTCAAATTGCCGAACTTTAAAAATAAAAATAAACAATTTTAATTTTAAATTTATCAATTTAAATTAAAATAAACGTGAAAATTTTAAAATTTAAATTGAATTTTAATATAATTGCATTTAAAATAAAAGAATTTACTTTAAATCTTAAAATGGTTTTAAAAAAAAAATTGCTAACTTTTGACTTCAAAGCTTTCACTTTAATAATTAAAGTGTAAATTTTTTATTAAAGCGTTGATTTGATATATTAAAGTGTTTTACTTTAATATTTAAAGTGCCAGTTTCTCGTTTAAAGTGTTCATTTTAACTTTTAAATCGTTTCACTTTAATAACTAAAACGGTTTCTTCTGTAAAGTGTTCATTTTAAATATTAAAGTGTTTGCTTTAATATTAAAAGTTTTTATTTTGTAATTTAAAGTGTTACATTTTTTTAACTGTAAAATCCACTTTAAATTGCTTTTTTTATTTAAAGCGTGTCATTTAGTTGACTGAGTGTACATCTCAATTGTATTGTTTATTTTCAATTTACTGTTATACAACGCGTTGTGATTTAAGACGTTTTTAATCGAGTAAAATAAAACGAAAAAGTGAAAAATAATATTTCAGCATGAGCGGTAAAAACGAAGTAATGCAAGAGGGAAATTTATTGCAATTTTTGTGCAATGCTGACGAAATAAATGACCCAAGTACATTAACATATACTTGCGTTATTGCAGAAAGTCCATTTAAGGAAAAATTGACTGAAGACGACACGGACCTCCTAAATCTTCTAAGAGAATTTCATCTGGAAAACCTATTTAATGATCTAAAAAGTAAGTATATCAGCAATAAGAACCAATATTTCATATGAGTAACATAACGTGTTTTTTAGATTCAAAAATTACATTTAGGAGCTTAAAATATTTAAGCAAAGAAGACATTGCGGAGGCAATACAAAATATTGGATTTCGGGCAGAGTTCAGAGAAAAATTATTTTTCTGGCGCAAGTCTCAGGTAATATACTTACTTATATGTATATAACTTTTACCAGACTAAATCACTGTTTGCATTTGTTTTTTCAGTTTGGAATTGAAGACGAAACTTTGAGCCAGACGTCAAAGGTTTTTAATTGGCTACAAAAACCTCGTCAAGACGATTCACCCAGTTCATCACCTTAGCAAACAAAAATTTGGTATACATTTAAGTTAATGCATTTGATTACAGCCGCTGTCCCATATTTTGAGCGAAACTTCAAAGGGAATCCAAATAATTAAATATTATCGGGAGAACTCATGCTTATCTAATAACCATCGTGACAGCATTATTAACATAATTCTGGAGGAAGTCATGGTAAAAGAAGTCAAGCTCAAACCTGAAGACTTCTCCAGAATTCTTAATGAAATAACTGTGTTATTTCCTACGGAAAAAGACAGTCAGGTAATACAAAAATCAATTCAAAATTTTTTTCCAATGAAGACATAACAATTTACGAGTTTTTTAATTAAAACACAAGCCCATTTTGTTTTTTATATTTATATACAAAACTCTTATGTAGCTATGAAAAACACTAAAAATGTTTCTTCATTATTGATAGTCCCTTAATTAATTTCTTATTTATTATAGAATTATTATTATATTCCACTCGAAAAGAAAAAAATCCTTCAGGAAAGCCCTACTCCAAATATTTTAACCTGAAAACAAAAAACGGAAGGTGCCACAGACGAACCTATGTCGTCTTCTTTGAAATCTTTACTAAAAAACAATATATCTAATTGGTTGGAGTCAATCGACTTATGGCAAAAAACGTTCAGTTTGCGTCGAAACGATTTAAAGAAACGATCAAATGCAGAGTTTTTGCAGGAGTGGCCTATATTAAAGGACTCCAGAGCACCTGCCCTGGTATTTCATAAGATCATTTAACGCGATTGAAAAGATTTTAACTAATACCTGTCTTTTTTAAAGATTAATCTTGATTTCAATGTTTTGTATTACTTATTTTTTCTATCACCTTATTTAAGCAAAAAGTTGTATAAAAACAATTTATAATATATATATACATACTAAAAATTCTTTTCTATTTTTATTGTAGAAAAAATAAAAAATTAATTAAAACAAACTTGTGTTTTTCTATAAAATAGGGCCAAAAGCAATTAAAGTGTGCATTTCGATTCAAATATGAACACTTTTAAATTAATATGAACACTTTTAAAATGGATCGAAAGTTAACACTTTTAATTTAAATGCAGACATTTCAAAAACTTCTTAAAGTGTTCGTTTTAAATTTTAATGCGTACGTATTTAAATTTTTTTAAAAGTTTTCAATTTAAATTTTAAATAAAACACTTTATATTAGGTTAAAAGTGTACTTAAAGTGTTCATTTTTATTTTAAAAGTGTTTATGCTTAAAACTTAAAATTTAAAGTGAACACTTTTAAGTTAAATACTTTTCTTAATAGCTCAAAATCATTAATGAAAACTTTTAAATTAAAAGTTGCTTGTATGGAGCTTAAAGTGTTTTTAAAGCGTTTTTTGGCTGAGTGTAGGAAAAACCACTTTTGTTTCAGGTAAGTAAAAAAATGTTGACAGCTGCAACACTTTTAGATGCCTCGCAGCAGACGCCCGAGGTGATACTCTGCAGATCCGCCATTTTGTAAAAAAAAATTAGAATGTTTTTACAGTTCCAATCTGTACTAAAACGATAGGAAAATAAAAAAAATGTATCAAATTATGTTATCAACTTGAAAAAAAATTCATTGAGCGTGACTAATTTCATCCTGTCTAAAGGTATCTTCCCCCTTAAGCTTAATAAATTCTGCTTTCAGTCTTCAGCAAGAACTACTGCCTTCCAGACATAACATTTGATTACACTAGTCTACAGCCATTTTGCTCCAAGCATCCCAACACTTTTTTTTTTAGTATTTTGGTTCGGTGATTTCGAAAATTGCAACTATTTAAATATCCTCGTAGCCGCTTTAGAGAAGTTTTTGCGGTTTTTGTACAAAGGTGATCTTACCTTGGCAGCTCTAAAATTTTATATAATCGTTCGATTTTAATGTTCTTTTACAATGTATACAATTTTTCACATTACTTTAATTGGACTCGTTACTTCAGCTCAAAAAGCAAAAATGTAGCTTGTACACCTGTAATTTATGCGAAAAATTTTAGAAAATCGATAGAAATCTGTGCTTCCAAAAATATGTTATGTTCCAAAAAATTTATTTCGAGTCTATTATTTTTTCTCTTAATAGATGGAATATCTTAGCTCTGTTAAATTTTCACATTTTTCTTTGTTCTTATTAAGTGTAGTCCAAAGCATAAAATAAAACTTAGAATTGCCTTCAACTCATGGTCTTTAACTATAAGAATTGTCTTTAATACTTGAATACTTAATTATCTTTTACAATTCATTATAAACATGTTTCGCTGATAAGTTATTCGCCAACTCATGAGGAAATACTCTCAGTGTTCAAGATATGTTGTTACTTTTATTAGTATGTGGTCATAAGTTTTCGTTATTAATTTTTAATTTCTGGGGAATTTTCTATAGATAAGTCACGTTTATGACATTAAGCTTATTTATCTAATACGAGTGAGCATTAGGAAGCAGGAAAAGCAAATACATATATTGTTTCATACAATAAAAATGTAGCACATATTCAAGCGTTGACTTCTGATAAACTTTGTATTTTTCTAAATTTTTTAAAGTAAAAATAATATTTGGTATAAGTAATGAATACTAATATCGCCTGCTTTCGGTTTTCAAACTTATGAAAATCAATTTTTCATTTGTTTTTTTCCGTTGAATGCACCAACTCATAGCATGAACTAAATGAAGGGCGTCAGAGTCTGCGACCATCAGCACACAGTGATGCGAAAGGGCATGTTTGACGAAAAAAACTCTAAATCGAATTTTTACATTTTGAGCATCCAATAATCTTAGGAGACATTTTTTTTATTTACCTCCGTATTCTACATACAATGCGAAAATTCTTGAAACTTAGCCCAAAAAGTGAAATTTTTTGAAATTTTTGCTTATGAATTTAATGGAATCGTTTATTTTAGAAACAACATTAGTTATTTTTTTTTCCAAACATAGTTTTTGTGTTGGAAACGCTTCCTTAAAGGTCGACCCATAATCTGCACACGTCAGTGCAGGCCCGTAGACAAGGGGGGTTTTAGGTGTTCAAACCCCCCCTTAGGGTCCAGAAAGTATAAAGAAATAACACTATATATAAAAATATATTGACGTTTGTCAGGCACTCCAAGTTAGTGAACTCAAATGCTTTCTGTTCATGCAAAAAAATTGGTAATAAGCCTTCCCATGCTTCTTTTATTTTAAAAGTTGCAGCCGATGATTTTACAAATGTTCTTAACTCTAATTTGTGGGCCGATAATATTCTTGTTACTGAGTTCAAGCCAAAAAATAAGTCTAAAAGGGTGACACAAGCCGACCGCCATGCTCAAAAAAACTAAATAGGCTGTCCCTTTACTATCAAAATGTAATGGGACTACGTTCTAAGACGCAGTTCTACGATCTATCAACTCAAAATTGCTCTGAGGATATTATCGCGTTAACAGAAACGTGGCTGAACGGAAGCATTACTGATTTGGAATTGTTTGACAATAGTTTTCAAGTTTTTAGAAAAGACAGATACACTGACAATATTTCTTCTGTCGTTGGTGGTGTCCTTTTGGCTGTAAGGAACTGCTTTGTCAGTTTTATTGTTGACATTCCCTGCTCTTCTAATATTGAACTAATTTGCGTTAAAGTTATACATTGTAACTCTAATGTATATGTTCTTAATGCGTATGTTTCTCCTAAGAGCAGTGTAGACATTTTATTATTGGGCGATTTTAATCTACCTGATTTAAAACGGCATTCTTCTGACGATGATACGTATACGTACTATTGTGCATCTAATTCGAAGACCCGCCAAGAACATATATTTGTTGATACTATATGTTCAGACTTAAAACAAGTGAGTTGTATTTATAATAGTCTTGAAAGACTTCATGACCTAGTCTTAACTACAGACAGTAACAATGTTGTTGTTAAGAGGGCCTTTCATGCTCTAACTACTGTTGATGAATATCATCCACCATTGAGTATTTGGTACAAATCCGACAGAGCAAATATAGTAAATTCTAATTCAGCAGATAAGCTTTATGAATTCAATTTTAAAAAAGCTGAATTTTGAAGTTGAATCAGTTGCTTCATGGTAAACTTAATGCAATTTTAGAATATATAAATGGAAATTGCCTTGATGACTCCATACATTTCTTTTATATGGAACTCTTTGCTGTGTTTTCTCAATCCGTACCTTATAGTCTCAAATTTGCGAGGAATTCTGCGTACCCGTGGTACACAAAGGATTTAAAGACTCTTCGCAACAACAGGAATAGGGCATGGAAGAAATACGTCTGTAGCTTAGGCTCAAACGACCTAGAAACTTACAAACGTTTGTTTCTGGAATTTGAAAATCGCTCAGCTACATTATATCACGAATATTTAGATAATGTTAAGCTGAGAATATTGATAGATCCAAAGAAATTTTGGGGATTCGTAAACACAAAGAAGAAATCTGATCGATTTCCTTCTTCATTTAGAACTCCTGAGGGATTTACTGACAATCCCGTCAAAATTTGTGGCCTATTCGCCAATCTTTTTAAAGAATCATTCTGTTCAAATTCTTTCAATCCTGATGGAGAGTACTTTGAATATATGAATTCCGAAACCAGAGTATCTTTGGAACATATATCCTTCACTCCAGAGGATATTTTAATGTATATTAGATCGATCGATGAGGAGTTTGGTGCTGGACCTGACGGTGTTCCTGCCGCAGTGTTAACACAATGCGGTTCCGTTTTGAGTCAACCAATACCGTTTTGAGTCAGATTCAATAAATCTATTAACGAAAGTTATTTTCCACTTTTTTGGAAAAAATCATTTATAAGTCCTATTTTTAAAAAGGGTTGCAGGAACGATGTCAGTAACTATAGGCCTATCGCTAAGCTCTCATCGATTCCAAAACTTTTTGAGCGGATGGTGTATGATCGGGTGAAAATTCACTGTGGGGAAGTCATAACAACTCGTCAGCATGGTTTTGTGAATGGCAGATCCACTGTGTCTAATCTTCTCGATGTTACAACATTCTGCTTAAATTCTATTGATTCTGGTAACCAGGTCGATTGTGTTTACACTGACTTTAGTAAGGCATTTGATAAGCTACCACACAATCTAATCTTATTTAAACTTGAGTTAATGGGATTTCCACAATATTTTGTGAACTGGATTAAATCGTATTGGGTAGAGCGATCTTATCAAATACGTTTCCGAGGCGCATTGTCTTCTGAATTTATTGCTGGATCAGGTGTTCCTCAGGGTAGTCACCTTGGTCCTCTTCTGTTTATTTTAGCTATCAATGATGTAACTCACGTTATTGAGCATTCTCATCTGCTTATTTATGCCGATGATATGAAAATATACAGAACGATTAATTCTAGAGATAATTCAGATCTACTCCAGTCTGATCTAAAATCCTTTAAAGTTTAGTGTTCTAAAAATAATATGTTTTTAAATCCAGATAAATGCCAAACTATGACCTTTTCGCGAAAAAGTAATATTTTTATTTTTGATTATAAGATTAAAGATACTGCCTTGAATCGTGTAGACACCGTCAAAGACCTAGGTATATGCATGGATTCTAGGCTGTCGTTTAACATTCATATTGATAATATTTGTAAAAAAGCATCTTCAATGCTTGGTTTTGTAAAACGCTGGGCCAAAGAATTTAATAGCATGATTACAACTACAACGTTGTATTATGCAATCGTGCGTCCTCACTTAGAGTATGCAAGTCAAGTTTGGTCCCCAAGTTACAATGTGCACGTTGATCGAATAGAAAGAATCCAAAAACGTTTTGTTCAGTTTGCTCTAAGGGGCTTAAGTGGAACTGACATATTAGACCTTCCTCCTTATGAGGATCGTTTAAAACTGTTAAAAATACAGTCTTTAGGTGATCGAAGGAAATCGGCAGATATCGTATATTTACACCAGCTCATTACAGGTGTATTCGATTCTCCAGAACTTCTTTCTCACACAAATTTTAACACTAACCGTAGAAGCAGTAGAAACGCTAACAACTTAATTTATTTGCCATTTAGTAGAACAAATTATATGGCTACTGCTCCTTTAAGTCGCATGAGTTCCTTTGTTAACAATTGTAGCGTTTTTGATGTTAATTTGTCAAAAGGTCAACTCAAAAGTAGATTAAAATTAGTTGTGTAATTAGATCTATGTATACGCATGGTTAGTTGCTACGTCTTGTGTTGTCCCTGAACCCAACCCATTTATTGGTGGGGTTTTCCCACATTAACTTGTTTGTGGTCACGGGTATCCATAACATTGATATTTTTTTTTTCAATGATTACTGGGTAGTGGCTTTAGATGGGTTAATGCTGAGGAAGTGCGATATAGCTGTAGTAGCTGAACTCTATTGTTATTGAATGTTAACACAAATGAGACTATTAAATTCAAAATGTGATTTTTTTTTAGATAAACTGTGAAAAATTTTTTTGGCCAAGTGAATGATTAATTTTGCTTATAAGAGTCATAATGATTATATTGGAATTCATCTCCAAGGAGATTGTATATTAAAAATCAGTTTCAATGCTCAAAAAGTCCCTGATATCCAGTAAAATATATATATGAAATTATGCCTAGAACGAATATAATTTTGTAAATTGAAGAAAATTTGCTTGACATTTTTTATGCCATATCTACTCAGCAAACCATAGTTGACGACTATGTTGAAATTCCGACTAATTCGTAACTATTCGGGTAAAATTTCCTTTTTTTTTAACTGTCTGAACGAAATCGTAACTTTATCGTAACATTTTCGTTAGGACTCGATACGAAATCGCAATATTTTTAACGAAATCGTAACAAACAATTCGCTGTCTTTCCGATTTCGTTACGAATCGTAAAGAATATCGTATGAAGCGGCTGGCACGACTTCGTAACGAAATGTCGTAACGATGTCGTAATGAGTCTTAACGAAAACGTTACGAAGAAGTTACGATATCGTTCAGACAGTTTAAAAGAAAGGAAAGTTTGCAAACAGTCGCATAACGAAACTCTTTATAAATTCGTATAAAAAGTGAAACTGTTCCCATATTTGCAGACAGCTCGATATAGTTATGAATTCGTCGGAGTTTCGACAAAGTCGTCAACTATGGTTTGCTGGGTAAGCTTATTAGAACCAAAATTTTTGAAAAAGCATTGATTTGAGTGGGTTTTTTTTCATTTTTAAAAGAATAAAGTGACATGAACCACAAAATTTAATCCATTATGGGGTATTCCACGTAAATCGAACGACTGAAAAGTTTGACTGTTTTATTTTGTTGTTTTCTTGGTATATAAGACATCTAAAATATCCAACTTGGCACAAACATTAAGCCCTGTGCGAAGCCTTTTCCAAATAACAGGTTTCGGAAAATCATGTTAAATCTAAATATGATTTTTTTCAAAAAAAAAAATTCTCAATAGAAAAAGTTTTTGTGAAGCATTTTATACAGTCCAATTCTATAGTTATTTAATGATTTTTTAATCATGTTACCAAATTTGCATAAAAAAAATTACAAATACAGTTTTTTCAGCTTTTTTATTTAAGATTTTTTATTTAATTCAAGTTTTTTGAAAATTATTTTTTTTTTATATTAAAAAATTACAAAACAATTTGGAATTTGAAAAAATTTTGTTGTTAGTATTTTTAATTTGCAAATAATTTAAATATAAATCCACTACTGATTAAATTCTTAAATATCCAAAAAAAGTTGCTTGTTCTGTCTTTTTATAAAAATTTATCTAGATGAATAATTATTTTAATATTAACATGAACTTATTTTCATGTGATATATTATATAATAAATTGGGTATAAGATACTGGTGCTGTGCAAAAACCAGTTTTCGAATTACGGGTTTTGAAAAATAGTCTGAAATAATCTCTGCTCAAAAAATTTTATTAAAAAAAAATATGTATAGTAATTGTTATTGGAATTGAATCACGAGAAAATGAAACTGTTAAATTTTTAAAGATCTTAAAATATATTCTTTTTAATTTATTTAAATTTGTCGAAATCGTTTTCGAGAACAGTAATATTTTAGCCCTTAACGATAACTCGAACTAGGGTTCACACAGGTTGAAATAGTTGTACACAAGCTGGGGATCAATAGAAGAGTAAGATAGCCAAAAAGATTGTAGAGCCGATTGGAGAAGGCGCGCGCAAAGCAGAGGCGACTGGCGAGAGCTGATGAGGTCGGCCGAAACCCGGACACGGGTTGTTACGACCACCTAAGTAAGTAAGTAAGCCAAAAAGAAACCAAATCTAAGGACTAAAATTTTTTTTTCTCCCGTTTATATGAAATGTCCATAAAAGTTGTGAATACAGTTTCACCAGCTGAACTTAATACAAAATGTTTGCATTTTTCATAGCTGATTTTAATTTTGATTTTAATAAACTGCAAGAAATCTAACCTATTTGTACCGTTCACATTAATATTGTTGAATTAGTAAAACTTTGTCCCACACATTTTTACTTTTTGTGCTCATTTTCGGAATAATACTTTTTTATAGAAATTCAAAATTCTCAATTTGGACCATTTTTCAACAAACCATAGGCAAAAATGAAAAAAGTTAGTACTCAAAATTGATTTGTAAAAAAAAAATCTCATCTCTCTTATGGTCATTTAAAAACAGGCATATCCACAAATAGTCTTAAAAGAAAACGGATTTGCTTAAAAATTTTCATATCCTTTCTTTCAGTTATTACTGGTATCTACTTATAGATTTTTTATCAAAACCTCCCCCTAAGGTAAATTCTGGCTACGGGCCTGCGTCAGTGTACTCCTTCCTCTTAAAGCAATTTGTCGTAATTTTCGTTTATAACTATCATAAAACAACATAAGTCAAGTCACTTAAGTTGTTTTTGCATGTAATCGTTGTTAAAATGCGAGAATGCCACTGTAAAAAAACGCCGCTGATATCGTATTTCAAAAAAACCGTTCCATTGTATTCACTCAACGAATTTTGAGTGGGATATAAGTTATTTGTTTAAATTTTTTTCGTGTGTTTGATGAGCTTCAAATTGACCAACACCGCACAGTGCTTTAAGCTCATACAAATTTGGAAATAAATAAAATGAGTGCTGCTATGATAAGGAATTTTTTCTGCTGAGTGAGGTTAATTTTTCTGAGAAAAATACCAAAAATTATTGAAATCAGTCAGTCCTTAGGTATATCTCCCTTTTACTTATATTAAATGTTAACATAATTTTATATGGAAGTTAAGCACAAAAGTTGACTGATCTAAATAAGACTTGGTCAGATAGCTAAGAATATAAAGTGATAGATGTATACTTAAAATGGTTGAAATCGATTCGTTTCTAGAGGTACCTCCCTTGAACCTATATTAATTTTTTTACAAGATTTTGTATGGGAGGTACATCTTAAGGAAACTTGGTCAGAAGAGTTGCAAAAAAGAATAATAGATGTGTACTATGTGTAAAAACGGTAAACAAAAACACTACAAAACAAAAATAAACAATATAAAGTGTTGCCACTTTCAATTAAATATATACAGTTGCGTTTGGAATTTCAAGCAATTAATTGATATAGAATAAATATTCAAAATCGGGGTTAGCATTGCCTTGAAGATAAAGGTCCAAGGTTATCAATTAAAAAAAACGCAATTCATAATTTTCATGGTATTAGTAAATGTCTATCCAAATTTGCAAAATTGCTCGTTTATGGTAGTTTTTTTGTTTTTTGAAAATTCACCAAAACAATTTCTTATTTTTTTCTTTTAAGTTCAAAAAAGCAAAAATGAAACAGAGTCTTTCCTTTTAAAGCTTTCTTTATATTTATTTTCGGTTAGAAATGTATTTCTAAAAGAATTTTTTGTGAGCATTAAGAACATATAGGAAAATTACTTAAAAAATCAGACACATTTTACATGATGCCCTGCCTACATTTCTAATTTTTAAGCAAAAATCTTTTGGGCTTACCTTAATGGAAGTACTATCTTTTTAATGATCTCCTTTCACATGTATTTATAAAATTTGTGACCATACATTAGAGTCTTTAGATATCTTTCATGATCTTGTAGTAGCTATGGATACTAAACTTCGCTTTCATATTCATATTAATAAAATTATAAATCGAGCAAATAGTACTTTAGATTTTATAAAACGATGAGCAAAAGAGTTAAATGATCCATATATAACAAAAACCTTATTCACCTCTCTAGTGCAACCTATTTTAGAATATGCTTCAATTGTTTGGTGCCCTCGATATAGTTGTTACATTGAGTACATAGAATCAGTTCAGAAAAAGTTTCTTTTGTTCTGCTTAAGCCATCATTAATGCAATTTTAATTATCACCTACCACCTTATGTATATCGTCTGCTACTTTTAAATCTTCCTACTTTAAATAAGCGGAGAATTATGCTAAATGCTACTTGGATTTCAAACTTTTACATGGATATGTAGAAAGTCAATATTTACTGAGCAAAATTTACTGTAATATTCCTCTCCGACCAAGATAATAATAATAATAATATAATAATAATAATAATAATAGTAATAATAATAATAATAATAATAATAATAATAATAATAATAATAATAATAATAATAATAATAATAATAATAATAATAATAATAATAATAATAATAATAATAATAATAATAATAATAATAATAATAATAATAATAATAATAATAATAATAATAATAATAATAATAATAATAATAATAATAATAATAATAATAATAATAATAATAATAATAATAATAATAATAATAATAACAATAATAATAATAATAATAATAATAATAATAATAATAATAATGATAATAATAATAAATGATACCAAATTTGTACAATTCCGAGAGCAAAAATTTCTTTATTTGTTTCCACTGCGCAAAGCACTGTGCACCGTGTAGTGTTCAACATACATGTTGCATTTACAACAAATAACATTTACATTTCCATTTTGAATTTTTTTGTTTTCAATTTTAACAAAACAGATTTAGCTGGCCTACTGCAAATGATGATGATGATCTTGATGAGAATGATGGAGAATATGATTAAGCATCATACTAGTAGTGAAACATAGCATTTTTTTTTCATTATAAGTTTCATTATAAGTAAGCTCGGCCGTCACCTCTCTGCAGACAATGTCAAAACTCAGAGAGTAAAAACTGCCATAGAAAGCTTCTTGATAACATAAGCCGTTCGGAGTTGGCATAAAACTTGTAGTGTTCAAACATTTCAAGACACAATCGATCATTAAAAACTCGTTCAAAGTACTTTCAAGGGCTGAAATGATCATTTAGTTTTTTTTTTTAACTATTGAAGCTTAAAGTAAGATTTTACATATTCCTAAAAAAGAAACCTTTTAGTCTTCAGTAAGTAGTGCAGCCTTTCAGACCTAACATTTGAGTATTGAAATACATTTGTGTGTCGTGACTTCTATTACCACGTGTGATAAGAAAATAAATATTTTTTCTAATTAAATGTTAAAATTAGTAATAATACAGTCAGTAATTGTGTTTCTTATCGCTTTTAAGTAAATGAAATAAATAAGCACTATAATTATGGCCGAGACTTCAGTGACAATAATTGAATCAATTGAAGCATACAATGTGGGTGAGGTTCTTTCATTATATATTAGCAAGCTAAATCAAATGTTATCAGCAGTGAACGAAATTAAACGCTAAACGTAGCTTATGTTAAGGTATTTGAGCGTAGATCTTAAGAACGGTACATTAACGTAGAGTAGCGTACTTAGTTACTTACTTAGGTGGTGCCTACAACCGTAAGTCGGTTTTCGCCTGGTGTAAGAAATTGCGCCAGAGTTTTTTGATTCGCGCTTGCTGGCGCCAGTTGGGAGCTCCAAGTTTCGTCAGGTTGTCGTCTACTTGGTCTTTCCAACGGAGATGTGGTTGTCCTTTTTTGTGTTGACCGCCGCTGGGTACCGAATCTAATATTTTTTTTTCGCTGGAGCGACGTCTTTCATACGCTCAACATGATCTAGCCAGCGATTTTTATGCACTTTACTATGTCGATGTTGGCGTATAGTTCATACAGCTCATCGTTCCATCGTATTCGGTAATCGCCATTGACGCAGACTGGTCCGCAGATTTAACGAAGGATCTTTCTCTCGAACGCTCCTAAAATCTTTTCATCAGAGCTGCTCAACGTCCAGGTTTGTGCTGCATACAACAGGACGGGCATGATTAGTGACTTATAGAGCGTGACTTGTGTTCGTCGAGAGGGCTCTGCTTCTCGATTGCCTCCTGAGCTCAAAGTAACACCAGTTGGCAAGAGTTATCCCTCGTTTTATCTCTCTACTGATATCGTTAGTGGAGTTAATGCTGAATCCGAGGTAGTCGAAGTCTTTCACGATCTCGAAGGAGGTGTTGTCAACAGTGACATGGGTGCCAATACGCTGGGATTGTATGTTTGTTGATACCAGATATTTAAACTTATCTGCGTTTACTGCAAGACCCATGCGACTCGACTCTTTATCTAATTTGGTAAATGCTGCACTGACTTCGCATGTGTTATGGCCAATGATATAAATATCATCGGCATACGCTACAGCATAACACTCTTATAGAATGTTGTGCCGTTTTGTCTCAGATCACCAGCTCGAATGATCTTCTCCATAATTAGGTAAAAAAGTCGCACAATAAGGAATTATTTTGTCCGAAATCTCGTTTGGTAACAAATGGGGGGGGGGGGGGGAAGGTCCTTCCCGATTTTAACTAAGCTGCTGATGTTGCTCAGTGTCATCCTGCATAGACGGATTAATTTTGCAGGTATACCAAATTCAGACATGGTGGAGTATAGATGATTCCTTATTGGACTGTCGAAGGTGGCTTTGTAGTCGACAAAAAGATGGTGGGTGTCGATTTGTTTTTATAGGGTCTTTTCCAAGATTTGTCGTAGCGTGAATATCTGTTCGGTGGTTGATTTTCCAGGTCTGAAGCCACACTGATGAGACCCAATCAGGTGGGCTTCAGTCTTTCACATAATACGTTCGACAGGACCTTATATGCGATATTTAGAAGGCTTATCCTACGGTAATTGGCACTAATGGTGTGATTGCCTTTCTTGTGGATTGGACGGAATACACTGAGATTCCAATCGTTTGGAATGCATTCTTCCGACCATATTCCGACGATATTCTGCATAGAACACATAAGAGTGCAAATAAAATAAACAAAACAATACTCAAAAAAAATATACAACTTCTATTTTGAATTACATTCGGAGTTGAAGAAAAACCATAAGTAACTTTATTCTTGACAAATATATAACCATGACCTCGGATAGCAACACATCAACACAAAAATCGTATTAGTTGCAAAATTCTGACATAAACCAGAAAAAATATGGTAATAAAAATAATACAATTCAGGTCAAAGGCATAGGATCCATAAAAAACTAAAGAAATAATTTGATTGTGCAAAGTTACCATAAAAACCCCAAAAACACAAGATCATAATATGTGATAAGTTAGAAAGGGCAGCAAGACCCCTCTCTGCATCCCCTATGCCACTGGTTTCTTCAAGACAAACAGAGTTTAATAGTAAAAGATGAATAATACAAAGCTTATGGGATATTTTTCTGCCATGCAACTACTTTATGAAAATTGGAATTTCTCAAAAAAGGCATAATTGGAGCAACTTTCTTTTATTTTGTCTAGTTATCAATACACTAAGTAATCCAATGCACTATAAAGCGCTACTATTTAAAACCTTAATCAAAGGTGAAAAAGAGGGGAAAAAGAGGTTCATAAAAATAATTGAGTTTATTAAATAAAACAATTGTTTTGGTTTTTTTTTTATTATTTCAAAAAGCTTACACTGTAAGCTGAAGAGTTATTTTGAAAAAAGTATTTATGAGAACGCAAATGCCCATTTGGGTCCTCTGTGCGCCCCACTGCCTAATATCGCCAACTTTTCTAGACTACGGATTCAAAAGAATATATGTGCAAAATTTGGTTGAAGACGGACAAACGATTTACAATAAGTTCGATTAAAATTGAAGTGACACGTGCCCCTCTATAATCCCCCGAAATTTTCTAGGCTTAAATTAGGAAAAACGATGTAGAAAATGTTACAATAAAATTATGTGCAAGGACCTATGTATAATCCTGGCCACTTTTTTGAACTATGAACTGCTCATTACACCAACAAATTTATGTGCAAAATTTTGTTGAAGTCGGACAAATGCTGCAGGAGCAATTGGAGTACGATGATATTCAGCATTATATATTAGATGGGCGATAAAAATAGGTGTGACAACATTTATATATAAAGTGACCGCACCTTGGTCCCATACAATATACAAATTTGGTCTAAACATCATCATTGTTTTTATGTTAATACTAAGGATAGGACCACAGGTGTCACTGGCCGATTTCAATGATTTTCATATATGTGATCGAGAACAAAAATCTAAAATTGACGTATTTTTTGTATACGCGCTCAATCCCTGGCTTAGGGTTTCAAAATAGCGTTTCAAAATGTCATAAAGACCAAAGCAATAAAAGTCACAACGCCCAAAAAAAGTTCTGTGTAATTTGTTGTTGTGCCTTGCATTGGGCCTTAAGACATATTTTTTTGGGCGAAGAACCATATGTCATAAAGCCCAATACGTCATCATATTGCCCAACGTCAGAAAACCCAAATCAAGAAAGGTCATAATGCCCAAAAGCGTGTCATAACGACTAAAAACAAATTTAGTCACAGTGCCCAAATGGAATGTCAGATCACCCAAAGTAAAAGTTTAGGTGTTATGACATTTCGAATATTTTAAGAAAATATGACTAAAATTTGGGCTTTATGACATTTCCAATTATTTCACTCATCCTCTAAAAATAATACTAAGTAACGCACAAATTATTTAAAGTAATTTTAAAGAGAAATAAATCGGAATTTTCAAATGAAAATAAGTCCGATTTCACAAGATTCTCTCAAAAATTGCCCTTGTACAAAATGTTGCATTATGACTTTGGGTTTTATGGCGTGTGTCATATTGTAACGCTCAACGTCATAAAGCTGGGGGCAATAAAAGTCACAACGTCCAATGCATGGCATAACAGCCAAATTAAATGTCGTAACACCCAATTTTTTCCCCTTGGGTGATATGACATTGGATGCTTTAGGCGTTGTGACCTTTATTGCTTTTGGCTTTATGACATTTGGCGATATGACACCAAGCCTATTTTTCATGGAAACATATACAAATTGGATGTCAAATTAAATGTATTAAAGATCCACACATAAAAGCATTCAATTTGTACAGATAAATTTTATTATAATTTTATTGTTGTAATTTTTAACAGTACTAGCCCGTATCATAACATTTTCACTTATGTTTGATTTAGGACAATTTAAAAAGTTACCGGTTTTTTTTGGTTTTCTTAAATTAAGGGTGGCGGCCGTGGCGTAGTTGGTAGAGTGAGTGTCTCGTACGCCAGAGAATCCAGGTTCAAATCTCTTATCTGACACAAAAAGTTTTTTAATTGAATTGATTTTTCTGTTCGAACGTCACCTCTCTGCAGACAATGTCAAACCTCAGAGAGTAAAAAACTGCCATGAAAAGCTTCTTGAGAACATAAGCCGTTAGGAGTCGGCATAAAGCTGGTGGGGCCAGTTCTCGATCATTTGTGTTCAAACATTTTACAACATACACAACACAATTGATCATAAGAAGCTAGGTCAAAGTTCTTTCAAGGGCTGAAATGGCCATTGTGTTTTTTTTTTTTTTTAAATAAGAGATGACTGAGTCATCTTACTATGCTGCCCAAAATACTAAGACAAGAAGCTCCAACAACGTTTGTCTGATAACCAATGCCTGTGATTTCATAGCTACACGACTGTGACCAGCAGCTAGACTTTGTTATCTTGCCGTTCCAAATATATACAGCACAGTTGAACGCCTGCTAAGACTGCAGTTCATGCTGCCAGTAGGTGCCACACCACCAATAAATTAATAGCTTTAAACTGTTTGTGTGTGTGGTTGTGCGCCAGTCAGTGTTACCTGTTGCACGTGTGATTAATTAACGCTTCTTTGCCATCAACTTGAGCGCAACTTATAGTGCGGCTTATAGTGTTGCAGCAACAATAGCAGCTGCTATTAAAAAAAAGAAAATCGTCTTGGTAGTGAAATTGTCGACTAATGTCGAGAGTCATTAAGACTAGCATCCTGACATTTATTTCCAACATATCGAAGAAGGCTGTAGCTTGTGTATACCCAGTCATGCAGCACAAGCAAAGCCAGCTTGCGGCAACATTGTTACGTTTGTTTAATTTTAAGCGGATTGTCTCAAAATCTGTTTTTTCTTTAGCATTTCTTATAAGACTTTTGTTGTTTTTTTTTTTTTTTGTAATGTTTATTGGCTGCTTTTGCTGAAAGAATCTTTAAGCTTGTGTTTTTTTTTATCGCCTTAAAATTGCTATTAATTTAGACAAATGTTCAGATTTTGTTTTCTAAGCTGGTATTTCATGCTTTATTCAAATTTGATGCCTAGTCTACAGAAAGCACTTTTAATGCTCTATAAATTCAATGTTGTATTGCCTGTATGGGGCTTAAATGTAGTTTGTTTTTTTCCTTTATTTTTCAAAGAACTAATTATTTTGTGTAAATCTTGCGAGGAATTGGAATTCGAGCAATACAATAAAATAAACTTATGTGAAGCATAGAAGAGAGGCTTGCCAGATCCTGAAAGGCTCTTGTCGAGACAAGTCAAGAATATTCGGGGATTTCTTTTAAGTCGTCGGGACAAAAAAATCACTTTTGTGTACTAGTGTTTGTATTTGATAAGCATAAACATAAAACTAAAGCATAAACAATATGGATCTAAATAATATCCAATATCATCATAAATGAAAACTAAATACACGAAGATTATGTGGCCATTTCGAATTTTTATTATAATTTAAAATGAGAAAGAAAAACATAAAGAAGCTTGTAAAAGATTCATTTGCCCAATAAAAATAAACGGAGAATAAGAAGGAGATATTCCAAATCTCATATATCGCACACTACATACAAAACACTTACAACTCAAAATTTACAAATTTTTACGTTTTAATGCAAAACTATTCGTAGTGATCATATACTTTGACAGTATATGACCAAAAAATCTGTTTCACTGCTTTGTATAGAGTTCTTCAAAAAGAAAATTGTTTTGTATCTTCACCTAAAAATTTAAAAATTTTAGGTAGTGACTGTTTTGTATTTAGTGGGCGATATGTTTATTTATATTAAAGCACTGCAAAGAACCATCTAACAGTCAAACCTAAATCAGCGCGGAAGCGTTTTTATCTGTTAAAAATTTCTCATGCCCATACGATTTATATGCAGCAAACCATAAAAACGCGGCGGCAACGCTGATCGGTTGGAAAATCCAATTTTGACAGAGCGTTAGGAACTAAAGTTGGTTGCAGAAGCCAAAAAAATTTTGATGTGACAATTCTTAATATTATTATTTTTAACACGCTCTTGAATTAACAATATGAAGGTAAGAATTTTGTTGATATTATAGCTTGAGAATAATTTTAAATGCGGTGGTCACTTGAAATTAGATTTAAAAATAAAATATTCTCTAGTACATCTAATTCGTTCATGTTTTATTTTTGACATTTGCTTGCCGCTAACCGCTTTCATTTAGGGATTAAAGCTCGGCGTTAAAGCTCAGCGTAAAAATGATACGCTCAATACGCGCTGATTTAGGTTTGACTCTAAGCATACTAGATATCAGGGATGATATTGACTTAGTTGGAAAAGGGCCAGAAATCAAACAGAAATTGGGCCAATTTGACGTTAATTGGGCTTTTAGATTTAAAAAGTGACAATACAATATTGAAGACTTTCTATTTGGTTACATAGTCATGCCATGGTCTCACAAATAGCACACTAAACAAGTCCAGTTTAGTTTTTGTGAAAATAGTCAAAATTTCGACTTTACAGTTTTGGGAAATCAAAAAAACTTTAACTTTTTCGTGTTTTATTTCGCTTGTGCCGTTTAACCCAAACATAGAAGGATGTTATTGGTTGATCACAAAAATAGCACACTCTAATTTAAATTATTAAATTAAATCACTCTCCATCTGAATAGTGTTTAAGGTGATTCTTTCAAATAAATTTTATTTTACGCATTATTTGTGTCAACATTTTTTTTTTTAGTCAAAAAATGGCAAAAACAATCTTTAGATATATTTTATTTCTGCAAAAAAATTTTTAGCAAAAAATTGCAAAGCATTTCCGCATAAAACCGCAAAGAGGTTATATCCACCTTTAAATAGTCGTAGTGTCAGAAATAAATGAGCAATTTAATGTAGACTCTTCTCCGTTAAGACTTGTAAGAAGACGAATCAATGAAGCGGGACGAAATTGAGTTGAAAAAATGCACTCCTGTCAAAAAATATATTGAGGCATGGCTGAATTTAACAAAAAATAGCTTCATAAATGACCTCAATTTTAGAGTAAAGAATTTTTCAAGAAGAAAATTAAGTCAAATTACATCTGATAAATAATCGCCAAGAAATAAGTTTGAAATTTGCTACCAAAATTTCATCAGGGCTTAGAGAGATGGTACTGGCCTGATTTTCTTAGCGTTGATATTGAATTGATAAGAAAATTGATTAATTTGTATGTATATTAAGGCATTGTTATGACTACGATGGAGCCTTTAGGGCTCGCTCTTTTCATATAACTTCGAAAACAAACTAAATTTGTAGTTGAGATTACTAAAAAGTATGCTTTTTATGTGATCATGGCTGTATATAACGGAACTTATTTTAATGAGAACATTTAAAAAGGCGATAGGAAATATAGACTTTAAATAAAAATTACCCAAAATTTCTCCATACAAAATTCGGTTCAATCTCGTTTAGAAACCGTCAAGAAGTTATGCGGGCTTACACGTTTTTAGGCGAAATTTCGTTTTTTGGTCTGGCTTTTGCCATACAAAAATCAGCTAATTTTTTAGGACTAAATTTCACTTTTTGTTTTCGAGTGATAGTTCACATTGACTACTAGTGAAATGATCATCATGTTTTCAAAAAAATTAAAAGGTTTTAGTTAAAATCGGTCCCCGTCACGCGGTAGTCATACCTTTTGATAATTAGTAATGAATAATATTTATTTCTTTCTCCAGATATTTTCATTTATTTAATAAAGTCAAGAAAGCTTATTCTTGTCAAGCACTCCAACACCGCAAGATTGCATTTTAGGCAATTTTTTCAAAATTTTTTTGCATAATTTAATCTCTAATTTTTTTTTTTTTTGGGTAATTTTTCATTTTAGTGGATTCTAATTTTATTTTTTGTGCGATTTTTATGTGGACGATATTTTCTATTTCCATTTCCTACCTCCAAATTTAAAGTTTTGTAGTACGATGGCATAGTAGACAAATGTTATAAACAGATATCAACCACTAAACTATTCTTGTTAAAAACTGCGATAATTTTTTCGGTTAAATTTTTTCAAAAGGGCCTAAAACGACTTAAAAGGGCCTCGGGGTTTTACAATTAAAAAGGGCTCAAAAAAGCCCTAAAAGCCCCCAAATATCATCCCTGCTACATATGTGTTGTTATTTTTTGTATCGGTTTCGCTCTCTAAGCATTGAGTATGCATGGAATATTTCTCTTTTACATAACGATTGAACATGCATGAGAGAGTAAAATTATCGAGCATCAAGAATAATAGTTTGAGAACATATGCAACAAATAGATATATCGGTAATATTGTTATCTCTACTTGGAACATCTGGATATGTAACTTCAAAAGCATATAGACTAAAGAGCGAATTTTTTCAATATAACAATAAAAGAAACACTTTATATAAGTTCATAAAAAAAGAAATAAACATAATAAAGGCATTTTTATCGACAACTTAATGAAATTAAAAATTAATTAATTAAAAATTAATAAATGTGGCACAAGTACCTTATATAAAGCTTTCATTCACAAAATCCATAAATAAAGATTCACAAAATCCACATCTATAAACCATTACTTTTTTTTAGTAGCGTAGAAAAAGTAAAAGCACAAGACTAACACAAAGAGAACTATCTGAAATATTGAATGGAAATTTCCAATTAAAAAAGAGTTAAAGTAGTTATTCTGCTTAGTGGAGTCGATAAAAAGAAAAAAGCTTATACTACAATGAGAGTCAGAGAAAGAGATGATACGCTCTCTGCTTAATCCAAAACATGTAAGCATAAGTTAAAATCTACTCATTGATGTATTTTTATCAATACCCTATAGGAACAAACTAACTTGTTTTTAAAAACAACTAATTGAATAATGAACTACTTTGAACAATATTACGGCGGCATCAGCATTGCCATATGTTTTTTTTGAAAATCCTGTAATTTTAAAAAAAAAAATCTGAAAAATACTGCTCTTATAAAAGGAATAAAAACAGATATTTTAAAATTTTTTTGTTATAACATTTTTAATATTTTATTTAAAGTAAGTTATAATTTAACAAAAATATCACTTTCTTATTAGGTATGTAATAAAATTAACAGAAATAGATTAAATAATAACTTTTTAAAGCAATTCATTCGCAATGTTGAGATCATTGAACATATCGCACACTAAATACAAAATAGTCACAACTCAAAATTTACAAATTGACTGCCCATATGTTCAATTTTAAATAGTTTTTATTGTAATTGAAATACTACTTAAAAACAAGTGATTGATAAACTACTTTGAATTATATTAAGGCGGCAACTACTCTGATTTCGACATGTTTTAATTGCAAATTTTTATTAGATTACAATTTTATATATATTTAACCATGTTATTTCATCAAATATTATTAACTTTAGGCTATCAGTAATAGTCTTCAATTGGTTATTTTAAAGTAATAAAAAAAATAATTTAAATATAACTAATTTAACAAGTAGTTGAAAATATTTGCAGACGAAAGTCAATTGACTTATTTAGCGGACATCACCATACAAAATATGTTAGTTCGTTCTATGGAAAAAAGTCAGAATTTCAACTAGTTGTGGTTGACAAAAAACTACTTTATCAACTACTTTTAAAATAGTTGATTTTCCTACAGGGTAATATCAAGTTCTTACTTGTTTTATCTATGTGTACAAATAGAATGGATGGTTCTCTGCAGACCATTTAATTTATATACTCTCATATTTAGTTTCTTTTTTTTTTTTTAGAAATTTTTTTTCTGAGTAGGAATTGTGATTTTGATAAGCAATACGATGGAGGTACTTTCAAGACCCTAGCTACTAAAAAAATCCTATTCAAAAGAAAATTTTTAAAAAAAAGATAAATATGAGGAGAGTGGTGGATCAAGAGGAATTGGGAATACCTCCATCTTATTCTACATACAGTTTTACTAGGTAAATGAATAATTTACAAGCATCTTTATGTTTTCATCTTTATTGACCAATTAAAAAAAAAATTGAGACCCTCTACAACAAAATGGAGTATAAGCTCGTGCTCTGGGAATGCTCCTCTACTAGAAATAAGCAGCAATTTCTCCGATACATTTTGACTGTCGCACAGTGATATTAAAAACAAAACAATTCACAACAATAAAAAATTGATGTTTCAAAAAATTTAAATAACTTATAAATTGAGGAGCAGTATAACAAAACCGGATAAGGTCATCTGTTTTTTTTTAAATTTTACAGCCGATGCCAAATTAGAGTTAATAGTTTATCCGTGATTTTTGGTCAGTGAATCCGGCAATGGTTGAAAATACCGAATCAAAAAAGGTCACTTATGTCCAAAGTGGATTTGCTCTGCTGTTCCTCAATTAAAAAGATATTTAAGGGGAGGTTCTCATGAAACTCGACCAAGAAACTAAATTGTTTTTTGTTTTATTTTTTGATAGCTTATAATATGTTGTATAAGTTTCCAAAGCGGTTTGGCCGATAACGATTTCACAAAAAAGTTAGCGCATAAAAAAGAACACATCTTTTTAACGAAAATTATGAGTATTTTATCAATGATTATCTCACAAAAAATGAGTATTTCACATCAACCTTTTTGAAATGCACGCCTGTATTCCCTACCATACTGTTGGTAAGAATAATTATCTCAGACACTACCAGATGTCGCTAAATGTGCTGTGGCGTTGAAAGAACGGAAAGCTAATAACTTCAATAAATCGTTAACCAAATCTAAAAACGAGTTTTCTGAAAAACCATGTTTTCTAAACTGGTCTCCAAGATATGGATTCTGAAGATAATTCGCTGGTATCCACGATATGGAGAACTTTACTTTATGGATTGACTTGATTTTTTTTATCTTTAAGTAAATAAAATTTATTGAATACTTTACCTACATTCAGATTTATAGGCCATTTTTATTTATTTTTAACCGACTTCAAAAAGGAGGAGGTTCTCAAGTTCGTCGGTTTCTCTGTTTTTTTTTTTTTTTTTTAAATGTATGTACATCGATAACTCCTAAACCATATGCCTGATTGCCATAATCTTTGGGGAACAGATAGATATGCTAAGCATGGAGGTGCATGTAAAACGGGGCGGTATTCGATAACTGGGCGTGGCAATAATAGATCTCGCAAGAATAAATACTAGTGTATTTCGAATAATATTGACACTAGGGTACTGCAATTTAGTGTAGGGGTAGGCAGAATTATTACAAATGGGCGTAATTTGACAAATGGGCTTGGCAATATTAGAAAAACAGTGTATCTTGAATAATTTTGAGACTAGAGTACTGCAATTTAGTATAGGGGTAGGCATTATTATTACAAATTATGGCCAATAAAGTGGGCGTTATTCGACCAATGGGCGTGTCAATATTATAAAAACACTGTATCTCGAATAATATGGACACTAGGGTACTGAAGTTTAGTGTAGAGGTAGACACAGTTAATACAAATTACGAGTAATAAAATGGGCGTTATTTGGCAAATGGGCGTGGCAATATTAGAAAAAGAGTATATCTCGAATAATATTGATACTATGGTACTGCAATTTGGTATAGGGGTAGGCATTATTAGTAAAAATTACGGTGAAGAAAGTTGGCGGCTTTCGACTACTGGGCGTGGCAATATAAGAAAAACAGTGTATCTTGAATAATATTGACACTAGGGCACTGAAATTTATTGTAGTACAGGGGTGGGCAGAATTATTAAAAGTTATGGTCAATAAAGTATGCGTTATTGGATAAATGGGCGTGGCAATACTAGATAATCACTATAGCAATTAATATTGACGCTGGGGTACAGCAAACAAATAAGAAATAAAATTAAGATAGTAAGATTTCATATATAATAATATGTTTAAATAAATTATCAAATATGACCAAGAAGTTAAAAGGAAAAGTATTTTTAAATTTATTTTTTATTTTAACGCCACACAGGATCGCCACTATAGTATAATTTATAAAATTTTTTGGTTTTTTTATTTTTGATGACATGAACGTGATGTGCGATGGAGACCGTTTGGGTACCATTTTTTTTCAACGTGATGTTTGACGGCGTATTGAATCTTTACATTACACTTTTATTCACCAAAACAAATATTTTACTACACTTTAAGAATCAGTTAATAGTAAATAGTAAATAAAATTAGTAAAAAGTAAATCATTTACTTTCTTCTATAAAAAAAAAAAAAATAAATAATCGGGAACATCACCGTAGCTTTTGACCTCTAGCGGATAACCTGACCTTAACATATTTTTGATTTGCACGAATTGTTTTAGGCATTATTCCCCATATTAACAAAGTCTTGAGACTTAGACAATATTCATTAATATTTATTAAAAGCCCTGATTTAAAGACTTTTTTCTCCAATGACCCATTTACGCTGGTCAAAACTTGTAACCAATTTAAAGATTTTCTAGACAAATTGCGGTGAAATGGCATATGAAATAGGAGCTTACAATTGCTTTTGTAAAAAAAAATTTTCAAGGTCAATTTTTTTAATATTCCGGGACAAATTGTCCGATAACAAGCACTTCAATAACTGGACAATCCCGACGAATCCCGACCATCTGGCAATTCTAGATACATTACGTATTTGATTGAATTGCATAGTTTTAGGTAGCTTTTAAAATTCACCTCGCGTTCACATGCAAATAAAATGACAGAATTTTTTATATTTTTTTAAGAGCAAAGTAGTGTAAAGTTGATATTTTATGAATGAAGTTGATCTAACACTTGTTTCTACAAGTGGCTGAATAGATCACTTGTGAGAGCAATAAACTTATAATCTGAACTTTCGAAGCCCGCACAGGTTTTGCAATTTCTTATTTTTGTTGAAATCAATATTATACCAAGCGTTTTTTAAAATTTTTTACCATGCTTATTTTTAATATTTGACGTCAATTCAATTGTAATAGGATTTCGGTGTCGCCATATATTTACTTTAATTCAGGATATACTAGAATTTAGTCCAAGATTTTTAACCCTGTACATAATTCGTCTTTATGATTAATCTAAGAAAGTAAAAATTATGAAATGAAAATCATGTAGCTTAACTTAAGACTACTTAAAACTAGATAACTTATCAGACAACCGATATGCTTATTCAATAAAACTCAAAAATATCTCTTAAGTACTAGTGTCAAAACATAAAATAGTTCTTTTTACTTATCTTTAAGTTTAATTTACATTAAATATATGCTGCTTCGATAACAATGAACAGATACTTGAAAGAACTGCTGTTAGAAAATTCAAGTATTTTATATTTTTCATTCACTTTCTTTTGTTATTACTGTTAAGTAGTGCAAGCAAAGTAGCGCCATGTTCTACTTCCGTGATGTAAATTCTGAAACTAGTAAAAAGCATCAACGACATCATATAATACAAGTCGCCGCCACACATGACGATTTACCACTTAAGAATGAGAATTGGGCGGAGCGCTGGTGCACGCTTAAAAATGAATTCAAAAATGTTTGCGAGCATATTCATAACTTTGAAGTGCGTGTCGATGATGTCTTTGTGGTGACTTTTATGAAATGTGGTACCACCTGGATGCAGGAAATAGTCTGGCTTCTGACTCATCACCTTGACTTCCAGTGTGCGCTAGAAGTGAGCTTGTCGCAACGCTCTATGTTTCTTGAGTAAGTTTAATGAGCTTTAATTGATTGATCAACTAAACTGCAAATATGTTATATTTACCCAACTTTAACAGATTGTCTAGTTTAACATCAAAAATGACAAATAATAGCATTGATACGTTAAATGAACAGCCAAGTCCACGTATAATAAAGACGCATTTGCCAGTTAATCTTTTGCCCAAACAGTTGTGGCGGAAGAAACAAAAGGTTTGTATTGCCATCAACTCTAGAGTAGTTTAACTATTTCATACTCTAACATATTTAGGCAATCTTTGTGGCACGTAATGCCAAGGATGTTGTCGTATCATCGTTTTATTTCCAAACGGGTTTGAATCGTTGGAGCGGTACCTTCGACGAATTCATGCTGGACTTTATGAACAATGAAATTATATTCACGCCTTACTGGACTCAAATAGTTGACTTCTGGATGTTAAGAAATGAACCGCATATATTTTTCGTTACCTATGAGGAGATGCAACGCGATTTGTCGGGTGTCACTCAAAGATTGTGCACATTTCTGGAGAGACCACAGCTGACGGAGCAGGAATTGAGGGATCTTGAGCAGCACGTGTCATTTGAGAATATGAAGCGTGAGTCTAAATAGAATCATCTCGGATATATTTATCAGAGCTGTAAAAGATTGCAATCATTTCACGTTTTTATTTTACATATATAATTCTTTTTTGTTTCTTTTGACTTGAACATTTGAATTTACCAATAATTTTTAATAATTTGATTGCAGTCTCACATTTGTTTAGATGGCAAATGATTGCATTCACATCACTTCGAGTCAGCTGAGACTTCGAAACCCTTGATCGACTTTTTTTTTTAAATTCTTTAGTTCAATTATTGAAAAAATGCGAAAAATTGCTGCCACGTATTTGTCAGGCATCGTAAAACGCAGAGTGAATATCGTAATTCCCATCCAAGAAAACGAAAAAAAAAAAAAAACACATATGCGTCGTCGGCCACACGAGAGAAGCAGTGCTTTTTTACTCCCATATTTAAGTTAATATATCTGAAAAACTGGGCGTGGTGGAACGAAATGACAGTCGGATTCAGAATCAGCACAAAATTATGCTTGAGCACATAGCGAAAAAACTTTTAAATTTGTGTTACTTGGCTGCATTCACAAGCCAAATCACAATTGATTGGGAATGGTGACAATGAAATCAAGTCATGATTGCACCAAATGATTATTAAATCAAAATCATTCAAAATTATTGGAACTTAATTTTCTTAAGTCTTATTCACAAAATTGAATAATTACTGCAATCAAAAAATTTATTCATTGATTGTGACTTCAAAAGAATGCAGCGCCAAATGGTTGCAATCTTGTACAGCTCTGTTATTTATGAATAGGGATGATAACTATTTTATATAATGTTTCTTAAACCATTTCTACCAATTGTAAATGTGTATATATTTTCTAGAAAACAAAACCACAAACATTACGCATACTTTGAATACCCAGTTTGATGTGAAAGACGATTTTCAGTGAGTGTGAAGTATTTTATGCAAAATAGTATTGCAGCAGCAGCTTAACTGTTTTACAGATTTATGCGTAGCGGTTTGGTTGGTTCCTACAAGGCTGACTTGAGTCCTGAAAATGAACGTTTGTTGAATGAGTGGTCTCGTGTTTGTTTGGCAAAATATGGTCTCACGCAAGAGGATATCTTTGGAAAGATTTAAAATCTTATGTTATTTTTTTGATTAAATATTTAATATTATTTTTTGTTACACAATATATAATTTTGCATTGTAAATTGTACAAACACCGTTAAAAAAATATTATACCACTTTGTTCAAAAAGAAAGGTTCATTTATTGAAAAAAAAAAAAATAAAGTACAAGTTTATTCATTCAAATCAATATTTTCACAATATTGATCGAAAAAGTCACGAATAAAAAAAGTCGAATTGTGCGATGGTGCATTATCGTGGTGCAAAATCCATGATTTGTTTTGCCACATCTGCAGTCTTTTTTGGCGAATTGCTTCTCGTAAACGTCTCATAACGCCCAAATAATACTGTTTATTCACCGTTTGACCATCTGGCAAAAATTCTTGATGAACTACACCATTGTAGTCCATGAAAACAGTGAGCATCGCCCTCTTTTTTTACTGAAAACGACGTGGTTTCTTCGGTCTCGGTTCGTCTGGCGACCGCCATTCACTTGCCTGATGCCTGATTTGCGTGTCATACTCGTATACCCATGTCTCATCACCAGTAATGATGGATTCGATGAATGATTCGTCTTTTCGACCATTTCTAGCGATCATTTCATGTCTTTCGCGATAGCAACTCGGTCTTTTTTTGCATGAAATTGAGTTCTTTCGGTACCAACTTCGCAGCGACACATCTCAAGCCCAATTCATTCTTCAAAATGTTCTGAACGGATCCAATTGAAATGCTGACGTTCTCTGCTATCTCTCTAATCATCATTTTGCGATTTTTGACCAACATTTCTTTGATTTTTTCAACGTTTTCTTCGGTAGTCGAACACGATGGCCGCCCGATACGAGGGATGTCTCTACTTCCCCTTGGCCACTCACAAATCGATTAAACCACTTGATTGCCTTCTGGCACGATAGAGCAGAATCACCGTAATATTTCACCAACCAAGTTTTATACAAAAACTCTTGCCAATTTACAGAATTTTACTAATTTTGTGATCCAAGTCAAAAACCACTTCTATTTTTTGTCACGTAACGTATCATTTTTGGTAGCTTCTATCTAAGAGCCGAACTTTTGACAACACTTAGGTTTTACACCTTGTATAGTGTGCTTAGTAAGCTCTTGGAAAATCAAAATAAGGAACTTGTAAGTTAAATTTTTCATTCTTTTTTCACTTATTAAAGTCGTACGATCGTCACGTGCGCCACTACGGAAATGCCCATATGTTTCAGTGTAGTGAAAAGCGTCCGACGTCGTTCAAGAATGATTGGGTGTTGCTAAAAATAGGTGGGCGTGGCATTTCAAAAAATGTGTTTGGTGAGTTACTTATAATAAATTAAACATAATAAATTAAACTGTGCAACGCACAGTGTCGATATTTTCGTTTGAGCGCTCGAAACTATAAAATGCAAGATTGAAATTCTCTTGAATAATTGGTTTCATTCAAATAAAAAATTGTCCACATTCTAATTAAAACAAGCTTTTAATTTTAGCCAACAATTTTCTAGTATCTATGATACTTCTAGTATCAATGAGATATGGTGTTGGAGTGTTGGAACTTTTTTATTCTCTGCGCAAATTTGAAATCATTCACATTATTTTTGAAACTTAAAATGGCACTGTGAATAAACGGTAAAAGATTTTAAGTTGCGGTTTCCGTTTTAAACACAATTAGCTCAATAAATTACAAATCTTAAAATTATCTAATTTTTTGTGTTTTGATTACAGTGACCAAAAGTAATACATCGTAATTACTAAGTAATTAGTAAGTTAAAGTAAGCTTTAAAAATTGAAACTAAAAGGAACAACGAACGGGATACGAGACATGCATTTTTGGACTATATTCTATACGTTCTACTATGATTTTCGTCCGTCTTCGTCCGCATGTAGAACAGCATTTTTAATCTTAAGTACCTTGATCATCAAATAGCTACTTCACTTTCCAAGCGCAAGCACTTGTCGATTGTATCTGTTGACTTTGAAATAGCATTTGATAGGGTAGGTAAACATGCTATAATTTCCCAGCTTAAAGAATGGAAGGTGGGTCCAAAAATTTTTAATTATATAAACTCTTTTCTACCTGATATAAAAATTAGAATCCGAATTAACGGAACGCACTCAGAGATAGTGTCAGTGCATAACGGCATCCCTCAGGGCTCGCTGTTGTCAGTAATTTTATTTCAACAGTGGTGTAGTCAAAATAAACTTTCTTTAAATATAAACAAGTGCTACGTTATAAGTTTTGCCCGTAAAAACGTAATAATATATAGCAGATACATGCTAAATAAGGTGGAACTTAAAAGGCTCAACCACATAACAGACCTTGGAATAATTCTTGATAGTAAGATTTTTTTTTTTTTTTTTTTTGTATAATTATTTTTATTTGTAATCTATCAAAAAAGACAATAAACAAATTTGAGAAATGAGATAAACTAACAGAGAGTATTGTACTCCATTGAGTACAATCACTTCAAAAATTAAACATTAAATATTTAATACTTAACCATACGAATTATTTCAAATTTTTAACGTCAAATTTAATTTACAACTAATGTTTCTCTTTACTTATTATCTAAATGGAAGATCTAAAACATGATATCGCTTAAGTCGTCTTATTTCGTTGGTTTCATCAAGAAGGCAGATTGCAAGTGTGTTGGTATGATTGCTTATCCGTTGAAGGTATCTTTCGCTAAACTGTCGACACTCCTCTTGAACTGTTAGAATGTTTAGATCTGTGTGTATTGTATCATTTCAAACAAACCATGGAGCATTCAATATCATCCTTAATGTCTTGGATTGGTATCGCTGAATGATATTTAAATTTGACTTACTAGCAGTGCCCCAAAGTTGCACTCCGTAAGTCCAGACTGGCTTTAATATCGCTTTATACAACCGAATTTTATTTTCAACGCTCAGCTCAGATCTAGCGCCAAGTAGCCAATGAAGTCGTTTGGTTTTGTTGTTTAATTGACTGCGTTTTGCTTTTATATGGTTCTTCCAAGTGAGGCGCCGATCTAAATGCATTCCAAGATATTTTATGCAGTTTGCTGTAGGGATTATAGAGCCGCCAAGAGTCACTTGAGGACAGTCACCTTTTCGCATCGTGAAAGTAGCATGTGAAGATTTTGAAGCATTAACTTTAATGTTCCATTTAATTAACCAGCGTTCTAATTCACGAAGTTCTCTCTGTATAAGAGCAGATGCGGCATCTAGTGATGCATTTGATGCCAATATAGCAGTATCGTCAGCATAAGTTGCAACAAAAACATCGTTAACAATGGGTTTAACTGATGTGAATATCGTGTATAAAATCGGACCCAAAACACTCCCTTGGGGCACTCCTGATAAAATTTTGTGTGTGTCTGATGTATCTTCTCTATGTCTAACATAAAAATGTCGATCCAATAGATATGATTTGAGTACCAAAAAATAAGGAGCAGGAAGAAGATTTTTGATTTTGTATAACAATCCTGGATGCCACACCCGATCGAAGGCTTGTTGAATATCAAGAAAAACTGCAGAGCAGAACTTTTTTTCCTCAAGGGAGTCCTCAATAACTCGGACAATACGATGACACTGCTCCGGAGTCCCATGATTTTGTTTGAATCCAAATTGATGGTCCGGAACTATGCCGTATTCTTGCATCCACGGAGTCATTCTGCTCAAAAATATTCTTTCGAATATTTTGGAGAATGTTACTAGCAAACTTATTGGGCGATATGATGCAACTTCATTATCCGGTTTATTTGGCTTTGGTATCATAATAATTTCGGCGCATTTCCATTCCGAAGGAAAGTGGCCCAGCCTTATGATAGAATTAAACAGTTGAGTCAGAAAAATTATACACTTTTTTGGTAGGAGTTTAAGTATTTTTGCATCAATTTGGTCATATCCGGGAGCTTTAGTATTATTAAGTCTATTTATTTCTTGCTGCACCTCGTTTGGAGAAAAATGCTTGATTGGTAAGCTCATTTGGCAAGGGACATCCAAAAATCTCATAACCGAAGCTGCTTCGTCTGATCCATTATTAAAATCATAAGGTTTAAATGTCTGCTGTAAGTGGGTGGCAAACACATCAGCTTTTTTCTTATCAGACCTGCACCAGGTTCCATTGGAATCTTTTATTGGAGGGTTTCTTAATTGAGGTCGCTTAATATATTTTGTAGCTTTCCATAAGCTATGCTCGCAATCAGTATGTGTATTAAGATTTTTAAGGAAATTATTAATAGAATCATTCTTAAATTTTTTAAGGCGCTCTTTTAGCTCTTTGGTAGCTTTATTAAAAATGCTTTTATCAACTGGGCTTCTACTGTTATGCCATCTACTGCGCAGTTCTCTTTTGTTTCTTATAAGTTCTCTTAGTTCCGCAGATAGTTTAACGTTGTTGCCATTTACTTGTTTATTTGTTGGAGTAGAAAGATACGCAGCCTCATGAATGAGGCTGGTATAATATTCTGCCACATTGTCAATTTCTAATTGGGACTTAAATGATGTATTTAAATTGATATTTGCGTCCAACCAGTGGACAAAAGACTCCTGATCCATATTTGGTGAAAAAAGCTTGCATTTTCCGTTTGATTCGCTCAAAGCAGTGCTGTACGTAACAATGAAGGGTGAATGGTCGGAACTTAAGTCGTAGCTATCAAGTATATCAATATGATGCCTGGGAATTCCTGAATATACGATAAAATCCAACAAGTCTGGAATCTTCCTTGGGTCAGTTAGCCAGTTAGTGGGCTTACATGTTGATAATACTGAACGATTGCTAGTCGAAATGCATTTGCAAAGTTCTCTTCCTTTTGGGTTTATAAGCCTCGATCCCCACCATGGATGTTTCGCATTGTAGTCCCCCCCGGCAATAAATTTAGTTCCAAGTCGTCTAAAGAATATGTTGAAATCTTCACAACTTAATCTGAATCTTGGTGGGCAATAGACCGCACTTATTGTAATATTATCGTGTGTACATTGAAGCTTGATGCTGGCAGCTTGTAATGACTGTAACCTGACCTCCTCTAAGACCTCGTACTTAAGCGATGTTTTAATAATTATAGCAGAGCCACAATGAGCGGTGTCGTCAGGATGATTAGCACTGTGAAGAGCGTAACCTTTTATAAGAAAATAAGATTTTTTTGTAAAATGCGTTTCCGATACTAATAGAATATCGAGTTTTTCCGATAGAAGAAATGCTTCAACTTCTTGCCTGTGTTGGGACAAGCCGTTAGCATTCTAAACAGCGATTCTTAAATCTATTTGTGACATAAATTATTTATAACTAGCTTAAACCCGCCGCTTCGCCGGGTTTTCAAAAAGTTTTCATTCAAAAATTGATAGTGGGTAGGCTTGATTTTTCGCTACCAAAACGATTTTTTATTGTTTAAGTAATACTACAAATTATTAACCTTAAGATTGTTATATCATCTGATAGGAAATCGAAAGCCTACATTTTGGATTTAATTTTTTTTACAACAAAAACAACTTTTATCCAATTTTTTGGCTTAAACTAAAAATTTTTGAACATTTTTTAAAAAAATTTTTAAAAATATTAATACTTTGGTTTAGTAAAAATTTCAACTTATGTTTGAAGAATATTTTAACAAACAACATTTTTCAAAAAAAATTATTGAAATCCATTGCAAACTGACTGAAATATTTGCCTTCAAAGCTAAAAGTGTGAATTTCAAGTCGTTTTTCTCTCATTCTCAGCTTATAATTAATACTAAAAAGATCTGGTACTAAAATTTTTCACAGTTTTCAAACTACATACATGATTTTGGTATCAAATTGAAGGAAATTTAAAAGCGTTTATTGATTTTGTTCTTGTTTACCCGAAGTGCAATTTAATCCATTAGGGCCGAAAGAAAACCATAAAAAACAGACATTTTTAGACTTGAAGCAACATTTTGGTGAAAACTATGTATGCCATTGAGCAGAAATAAGTTATTATTGCATGCTAATTTTACTTTTTTTAAAAAACTGGCACTAAAACTTTTGAAATATTATGCAGTATTTAATGAAAATTCGAGACGCATATGTTTCCATATAGTAACATTGGTTGTTAATGGGTTAAAATAAAGTATCCTATTGCACTCTCTGCTGACCTATAAATATGTGTACAACATTTTATAAAAATCTGAGTTGTCGTTTACACGTGATGAGTGAACATAAAAAGTGGCTACAGATTTATTAATAGTATAGATATAGATATAGATAATAGACATCATGCTTATCAAGCTGTTTGTAAGTTCAAGTTGTTTATTCATCATGACCTCCATTTTTTGGAAGAAAGAGTTTTCTATTGAGTTTCCTCTAGCAATTTCTGAATAAGTTGTTTTGTTGTTAGATGTCGGGTTAAAGCTAGGTTGTCCTAAATTTGTAAAGTGTTGTTGACGTAAATTGGGTTGTTGCTGACTATCTTGCCGAAGACGTCGTTGGTTGATGCTAACTGTATTTTGTTTTTTATTAACTAATTCTTGATATACTCTACAGCCTTTATAATTAGCTGGATGATTATTATGACAATTAATGCAACTCGCGGGTGCATCGCGACTTTTTTGGCATTCCGCTGTTGAGTGATCAAGTCCACACTTAACACATCTATACGGTTTAGTGCAATACGACTTAGTATGTCCATATTGTTGACAACGGTGGCACTGTACCAAATGTTTTGCTTTGCGAGGGGGTTCAATTTTTACCATGGCATTATTGATTGATGTGATATTATACACACTTTTGTTGTTATTGTTCGGCTCAATATCAAGATAGAATAATGGAAGTGGTGCTTTGGTAATTCTACTTTGAATATTTGATACATTTCTTACTTTATGCCCTAAAGCTTGAACGACTTCTTTAATTTCCTCTATGGGAGATGAATGGTGTAGGTTTCTTATAACAACTCTGTAGGCTCTTTCGGATTTTAGTTGATAAGTATGATAATTTATTTTCTTAACATTACACAAAGATATTAGAGATCTATAGGAATCTACGGTTTTGGCCATTATTTTGACTTGCCCATCATTGAGCCCTTTATAAGAAAAATCATTTGATGAAATTACTTTTGCAAAATCACTAATCATACGAGATACATTGCTAACATCAAGTATAAATATTGGTGGTGGTTTTGGAGACCGTATTATTTCACTTGAATTATGAGAAATTGTATCAAACTGGAAATTATTAGATGTCATATCATCTTCTTCAAAATCTAGTTCAGAAAATTGGTTTTTGCTTAAGTTTTTTACACTGTTGGCAGGTGCTGGTAAAGAACGCCTTTTGCTAACATTAGGCTGAGGAGAGCCTAAACGTTTTCTCTTTGAGTCTACTTTTTGCCACTCTGTCCCGTTCGACTCTTCCATTCTGCCTGACAACAGGTGTCAAGCAATTGCTTCGAACAAACAATACACAATTTTTATGTTGTTTGCTTTGTATAGTTAAACTTTATTAGGTATGTTGCTAATAACTGTTCTTATAATTTTGGTTTGCTTTCAATTGTTTTGCGTTTGCTTAGGCGGCTCGATTTCAACTTTACACGACGGCGGTTGATCTGCGACTCTTTGATAGTAAGATGCGCTTTAACCTTCACTACGATCATATCATATTCAGGGCAAACAAAATGCTCGGAGTCTTAAAAAGACGTGCAAAAGAATTCAAAAACCTTTGGGTAACTAAAACCGTATACTGCACATTTGTGCGACCAATCTTAGAATCAATATTGCCAGTCAAAATTCGGAACAATTCACACGGAAATTACCTTTTTCCCACAGTACCATAAATTATATACCACCAAAATTACCACGGTCAAAATAAACAAAACAATTCCCACCGCAATTAAAAAATACCACAAAAAATCCCACGATCATTAATAATTACCATAAAAATACCACGCTTTTGAAAAATACCACTAAAAATTCTATATGCATTTAAAAATCCCATACGCATAAAAAAATACCACAATAAATCAAAATTTTCAGAAAATCTGGAAATGTTCAAAAAGCATTTTGTAATAAGAAATAGAAAACGAACCCTTTGCAACTAAAAAAATTAAAGATATAATAGTGGTATTCAATGAACGCCGTATTTATGATGTTCATAGCATAAGAGCGATATATTTACAGAAGCGTATTTTGCAACAACAAAAATTTAAGGATTTTTACAAAGGTAACTTACGACATATAATCGTGGTGTAAACAGAGCGTTTAATGCGTATAATGGCAATGATTGCATATGAAATTTTGCTTAAATGTGAAAAAAAATTATTTGAGAAAAAAAAAATTCCCAAATTCCCACGGCAATTAAAAAATACCACACGGAATTCCCACGCTAATTAAAAAATACATTGGAAAATCCAAAAAAAAAAAATTCTCCATTGCAATTAAAAATTACCACGAATGGGATTTTTCCCACATAACCGGCAACCTTGCTTAGAGTGTATTTGCAAATAGTTTTTTCTTTTATATAGCCACATTGATTTCCAATACAACAAAAAAACCGAAGTAAAATATATCTACCTGTTCAAAAGTTACAGAATTTTGATCACCCAGAAAGCAATTTCTGACACTATGCAACGTATCAATGAAAAGAAATTTTTTTTCATCAAGCTGTCTCTATGCTATCAACAAATACTAAAAAAAAGTTTTAATTTTTTTGTATTTTTATGTGTCTACGTTTTTCTAGAACCCCATTTCTAAATCTTTTTCGAACTTTGGGTTGACTTTCAAAATAAGTCCCGGGGCATCCCGGGCTTTGCTTTCAAAAATAAGTTAGTTTGAACATATCTGATCACAATGCAAAAACAATTTACTGCATATGGAGCGCATATATGCCTCCTATTTATATCAGGAAACCTATGATTTTTTCATGTCTTGCTTGCCGTTGCTTTTGACTTACATATTATGAGTATCCACAGTGTATACACAGCAAACACAGTGAAAAGTATTATAGATAACATTGATACAATTCAACCAACCAATAAAAACTTCACAATCATCATAAAACATGAATTTTTCCTAACTATATTTGATAGAAGTGTAGTCAACGAATTGACACAAAAATGTGCTCAATTTTTAAAAGGACTCAATGCAAATTTCAAAGCGCCCATAAAAACATTGAAAATTACGATTATGGAATCTTCCCATTACATGCAAGCTTAACTTCTTTCTATAATACGATCAGTTGTTAGAGGGTTATAATATTATAACCCGAACGTTGTGAGTTCGAGATCCGCGTAGTTTTTGTTATTATTTATTTTTGTTGAAAATATTATCCATGCCGAAGGTTAACTTAGTTTTAATATATGACGTCAATTAAAGTGTAATTTTTGAACGTGTACTTAATTCGTCCACATGATTAATTAAAAAAAAAAAAATAAAGATTATAAAATGATACCTAAAATTAAGACTACTTCAAACTAGCTAACTAATCCCAGAACAGATAGGCTTATTTAATTAAACTGAAAAATATCTCACAAGCACAATCGTCAAAACATAAAATAGTTTTTTTTACTTATCTTTAAGTTTACTTAACATAAAATATTTGCTGCTTGGATAACAATAAACAGACACTTGAAATAACTGCTGCAACAAATATTTGGCAATTTCACGAATTTGTTTTTATATATATTTTCATTCACTTAATATTGTTATTAATGTTAAGTAGTGTAAGAAAAGTAGCGCCATGTTCTACTTCCGCGATATGAATTCCGACTCTAGTAAAGAGGTTCAACGACAAAATTTGATACAAGCCGCCGCCACACACGACGATTTACCACTTAAGAATGAGAATTGGGCGGAGCGCTGGTGCACGCTTAGAAATGAATTCAAAGATTTTTGCGAGCAAATTCATAATTTTGAAGTGCGTGACGATGATGTGTTTGTGGTGACTTTTATGAAATGTGGCACTACTTGGATGCAGGAAATAGTCTGGCTTTTGACCCATCAGCTTGACTTTCAGCGTGCCCTAGAAGTGAATTTGTCGCAACGTTCTATATTTCTTGAGTAAGTTTGATGAACTTTAATGATTGATCAACTAAGCTGGAGATATAATATGTACATATATTCAAACAACTTTAACAGATTTTCCAGTTTATTGCCAAAAATGGCAAATAGTAGCATTGATAAGTTAAATGAACAGCCGAGTCCACGTGTAATTAAGTCGCATTTGCCAGTTAATCTTTTGCCTAAACAGTTGTGGCAGAAGAAACAAAAGGTTTGTCTTGCCATCAACTCCAGAGCAGAGTATCTACTTCATATTTCATGCACGATTTATTTAGGCAATCTTTGTGGCACGTAATGTCAAGGATGTCGTCGTATCCTCATTTCATTTTCTGACGGGTATTGGTCGTTGGAGCGGTACCATCGAGGAATACATGCAGGACTTTATGAACAATAATACCTTTAACGCGCCATACTGGGCTAATATAGTTGATTTCTGGAAGTTAAGGAACGAACCGAATATCTTTTTCGTTACCTATGAGGAGCTGCAACGCGATTTGTCTAGTGTCATTCAAAGATTGTGTACATTTCTGGATAGATCCCAGCTAACGGAGCAAGAATTGAGGAATCTGGAGCAACACGTGTCATTTCAGAATATGAGGCGTGAGTCTAAGCAGGAATATTTCTAATATTTTTAAACCTTTTCCAACCATTAAGTATGTATATTCTAGAAAACAAAACCACGAACAATTCAAATACCTTGCAGAATACCCAGTTTAATCTGAAAGACGATTTTCAGTGAGTGTGAAGTATTTTATGCAAAATAGTATTACAGCAGCATCTTAACTGTTTTACAGATTTATGCGTAGCGGTACGGTTGGTTCTTATAAGGTCGACTTGAGTGCTGAAAATCAACGTTTGTTGAATAATTGGTCTCGTGTTTGTTTGGCAAAACATGGCATCACAGAAGAGGACATCTTTGGAAAACTTTAAAATCAGGACGGAATGTCTTTACATTTATTTTTTAACATTTATTATTATTTGTTAGTTTATCTTTCATTTAGAAACTAACAATAATTTACCATTTTTATATAACCAGTGCTTAAAAAAAATGTGCAGTATGCAAACATATGTATATAAATAGCAAAACGTTTTTCGTTTTTCTTAAGATTTTACTAACACTCAGGGGATGCCCCCCTTTAAGTGCGAAAGCATTATGTTGATTCGGAAGACTAGTGATAGTTAGTTGGAGAGTAAAGCGATGGTGTAGTGTCTTTGAAGATTTGATTTATATTTGAACAGTTTGTAATACAATTTTAATACAATTTTAAAATGTAATACAATTTTATGGAGGAATTGAAGAACAAATTATCTCGGTAATCCGATGTTCTATTGGGCAAAGAGGCAATGGTATAGAGATGGGCATGGAGAGCTGCCTAATTGGACCAATGAAACACACGAGCTAATGGCGTCAGGGCATGAATCTCCCTTGAACATTTCCCATGAGAGTTCCTGTACAGAAAGCTTTGTAGGTGTTCACACATCAGTCAAATGATTAAAGTATATCGCGATTTTTTACTCTCTTTAACTCTCTCCGAAAATTTTCATTGACTCTTGCTCACACACGATTTTTTGATTGAAGCTCCGACGCAGGCATTTCTTACTTTTCTGCTACCTACTATTTTGTGGATTCATATCGTGCTGTGTGTATCACTTTATTTGGGTGTTTCTTTTATTAAGATGTTTTGTGTACATAAAATGGAAAACAATAGCGGAAATATAGTTGATCTTTTAGGATTAAAATTGATCACATTAGGAAATCAATACGCCGGAAATTATACCTATTTGAATGACCATCGGATGCAAGTCATAAAAAACAATAGAATTAATGAAATAATGGCAGGAACTGAAGAAACTACACCTCTTTTTCTCTTCAAAAAACTATCTTTGTTTCCAGTTAACTACTTTTCTTGATATAATTGCCTACTAAAAAGCAGACAAGTAAAATAATGCAACCCTTTGACTGATTGATGCAGGTCTGGAGCTCAATCAAAATTTTGACTGATAAGAGAAAATTTTGGAGTTCATTTTCGCTCTGAGATAAAGTTAATTTTTTTTTACATAGGAAAGCAACAAAAAATATTAATTGATTCAATCATTTGACTGACGTATGAACACCTCCTTTGACAACCAACATTAGCTGCATTCCTGTGGTCATTTATTTAGAGCGTGGCTCTATGTTAGTCACAATGCAAAAAACAATAGTTAGAACCAGCTCTTATCCTGGCTCTCTTTCTGATCTTACAATGCTGCCAAGTTTAGAGCATTTTTTCAAAACGAATATAGTTGGCAAATCTGAAGTACTCTTCGACGAGTTTTCGTCTAACTGCTCGCACTAGTATTTTGACACTTCATCGCAAGTGGTGCCAAATTGTAATAAAGTTGAACAAAATCTGTTCCACTGAGATTTGATCTGATCCAGTGCCACGGGAATGCCGCTATTGTGACGATGCCCAAAAGAGTTGAGAGGAGATGAAATATTTTCAAATATATCGCACGTCGTTAAATCTGGTTGAGAATCTCCAAATATGATATTAAAGCCCATGCCCAAATGTGCGAATTGTACTCCATTTTTGGCCTAATATAGGAGGTATAGATCATACATACCAGAGAACTGCACAAGCCTATTCATTTGCAATATTTATGCTAAATTTATAAATACAAGCGCGCTTGAACTTGATAATTTTCCGTCAAGTTCAAGTATATTTGAAATTAGTCAAGTCGACGTCAGCTTGTTGCCCGAATTTTAGTCTGTAAGTTATTTTTAACATAGACTATATGTAATACTAAAGAAATAAATAAAATTAATTTGCTTACAATCGGAATTTATGAACGCGTGATCTACGACACGAAGTAAAAACAAGCGGCAGCAGACTTGAAACGTACGTCATAGAGATTGAAAAGCTTGAATTTGTTTGTGAATTTTCAACTAACTCAACTTACTTGCTTAAGAAAAGTATAGTTAAAGAAAAATTTGTTGGGCACCTTGTGTACTTTGTACCTTGTGATTTTTCGATATCTTTCGCTTTTATGTTGTTCCATATCTCGAAGAGGAAGCAAAATAGGTGAAATCTATACAATTTTTGGGGGTTCCTATTTGAGGAAGCATTTTTGAGACACACAAATAGGGGGTCTATTAGCCCCCCATTTTACATATTTTTAAGGAGGGACCGAAACACGTGTATGACTTACAATTTGACTTACAGTGGAGAGTTAAACACGTGTTTCAACGTCTCCTCCTAAAAATGTGCAAAATGGGGGAGTGCTAGTAACCCTATATAAAAAAATGGTTAGATTTTACCTCTTTTACTTCCCCTTCGAGATATGGAACTTTATAATCTCAGAACATCATCTTCATAACATCAGAATCCAAATAATTGATCCGAATTAGATTGCAAAAAATTGCAAAATCAGTCATAATCAAAAAAAAGTATTGTTACGGTCCAACCTAGTGTTCAAAAAACATTTTATATTCTGACATCAAAATCGCAATCAGCGACCCCCAAGACAACAAGCTTTCCCAATTTGAACTATTTGAACTATTTGGATACCTGCAAGCTTATAAGCTTTTGCCGAACATATCAATCTTTTCAAGTATTTTCCCGAAAATTCAAGTTTTTATGCGCAGCAGAGCATTAAAGCTTGCGATTGATTAGTTTGATACGAGCTTGCTTTGCTTAGTTTTTTCAAGTTCAAACCAAGTGAATTTTCAAGTACTTGAAAAAGCTTAATTTTTCAAGTACTTGATGCAAGTCTCTGGTTCGGATGTCATCAAAAACGGATGCGATTTTCATAATTTTTTGTGAAATTTTTATAGTTATAGGAAAAAAAAATCCCTGACATTAAAGAAAGATTTTTTTTTAAGGATATTAAAATAGCTTTAATGAGAATTATTAACGTGCCGGAGGTTATACTTATTTCCATTGTGATTATATTGGGTAATTAAGTAACCAAGTAATTAAGTAATTTAGTAATTAAAAAACAAATTGAATATATTGTTCTTGCCTTGCCTCAATTATTTTATTATTATCTTTATGCAATACCTTCCAGTTTTAAGAAAACAAAAACCTCTACTAAACATTTACTAAAAAGAAAAACTACATTTGTTAAATAGTGCGGATGATTTGATCACCATGGTAAATTAATTAATGTATAAATTCCTTACACAAATAAAATGTAAATGTTTCTCGAAGATAATATCATAAAGCTTTTCCTTTTTCACCTGTGGTTGACATATTCTAGATTAGCCTATATGTATCTTCACTTTAGTTATATAGGTTTGTTATATTTTATTTTTGTTAAAAATATTATAATACAAACATTTATTACAATTTAATACCATGAGGGAGTTAAACATATTTTTAATATTTGACATCGATTATATTTTATTACAATTTTGGTGTCACAAAAAAGATTTTACCTAAAATTCAGTTCAATATTTTTGACCGTGTACTTAATGCGTCCATATGATTTTTAAAAAAAAAAAAATAAAGATTATGGAATGATACCAAAAATTAAGACAACTTATAACTTGATAACTTATCAAACAACCGATAGACTTATTCAATTAAACTCAAAAATATCTTTCAAGTACTATCGCCAAAACGCAAAATAGTTTCTTTTTTGCTTATCTTTAAATTTAATTAACATAAAATATTTGTTGCTTCGATAACAATGAACAGATACTTGAAAGAACTGCTGTCACAAATATTTGGCGAACTCACGCATTTGCTTTTTTTATATACTTTTTCATTCACTTAATATTGTTATTACTGCTTAGTAGTGTAAGAAAAGTAGCGCTATGTTCTACTTCCGCGATATATATTTCGACTCTAGTAAAGAGTATCAACTACCAAAGATGATACAAGTCGCCGCCACACATGACGATTTACCACTTAAGAATGAGAATTGGGCGGAGCGCAGGTGCACGCTTAAAAATGAATTCAAAAATGTTTGCGAGCAAATTCATAATTTTGAAGTGCGTGCTGATGATGTGTTTGTGGTGACTTTTATGAAATGTGGCACAAGCTGGATGCAGGAAATAGTCTGGCTTTTGACCCATCAGCTTGACTTCCAGCGTGCGTTAGATGTGAATTTGTTGCAACGCTCTATGTTTCTTGAGTAAGTTTGATGAGCTTGAAATTGATTTCAACTAACCTGGAGATATAGTATCTGTATTCACTCAACTTTAACAGATTTTCTGGTTTATTTCCGAAAATGACAAATAATAGCATTGATAAGTTAAATGTACAGTCAAGTCCACGTGTGATAAAGACGCATTTGTCGGTTAATCTTTTGCCCAAACAGTTGTGGCAGAAGAAACAAAAGGTTTGTCTTGCCATCAACTCCAGATGACTTCACATTTCAGATACGATTTATTTAGGCAATCTTTGTGGCACGTAATGTCAAGGATGTTGTCGTATCATCGTTCTATTTTCTGACGGGTACGGGTCAATGGAGTGGTACCATCGATGAATACATGCATGACTTTATGAACAATAAAACTTTTTACACGCCTTACTGGGATCGAATAGTTGACTTTTGGAAGTTAAGGAATGAACCGAACATCTTTTTCGTTACCTATGAGGAGCTGCAACGCGATTTGTCGAGTGTCATTCAAAGATTGTGCACATTTCTGGAGAGATCACAGCTAACGGAGCAGGAATTGAGGGATCTTGAGCAACACGTGTCATTTGAGAATATGAAGCGTGAGTCTAAGTAGAATCATCTCTGATATGTTTATGAAAACCTTTTATAAACCTTTTCAAACCGTAATTATTTCCATATTTTCAAGAAAACAAAACCACGAACAATACGCATGCCTTGAAGAATGCCCAGTTTAATTTGAAGAAAGATTTTCAGTGAGTGTGAAGTATTTTGTGCGAAATAGTATTACAGCAGCACCTTAATTTTTTTACAGATTTATGCGTAGCGGTACGGTTGGTTCCTACAGGGCTGACTTGAGTGCTGAAAACGAAAATTTGTTAAATGATTGGTCTCGGGTTTGTTTGGAAAATTATGGCATCACGGAAGAGGATATCTTTGGAAAAATTTAAAAACTCTACGAAATATCTTTTTTTAAACATTTGTTATTATTAATTAATTAGTTTATCTTTCTTTTAGAAACTTATCAAATCTTAGCTTAATTTAAAACCAGTGCTTAAAAAAATATGTATAGTATGCAAACTAACGGGGTTTTTGTTACAGATACTTAAGTACTTAAGTAACTTTGTAACTTTAAGTTGGCAACACTATTTTAACTGGCGGCTATTTAGTAAGCTGTCAAGTTTTGTGTTTAGTTTGGTTTGGCATTTCAACATGAATAGACTGACGCCTAAATCACGCTTCCAAATTGTTTCCAAATTTACTTTGAAAATAATGGTTCTGTTCGAAATACGTATCGCGCACTACGTCCATTTTACGGTCAACATAACCGTCCATCAGAGCAATTAATTCGACTAACTATGGACCGTTTTAGCACCACGCTTACTCTAAATGATAATACGCATTCACAGAGGTGTCGTACAGTGGGTACAGAAGAAGCCAGAAGCCATTGCTGCTGTAGAGCGTAACTTAGAGGAATACCAGAATGAGTCTATCCGCTATCGTGCACAGGAATTGGATATGTGTTCATTCACTTTATGGAAGATTTGGCGGAAAGATCTTAGTTTTCGTGCTTAAAAAATCCAACTCGTGCAAGAATTGAAGCACGAAACAAAACAAGATTGCCGTTGATCCCAAATTTCATAAGAGAATTTTGTTTAGCAATGAAGCTCACTTTCGGTTAAATGGCTACGTCAATAAACAAAACTGCCGTATTTGGAATGAAGATAATCCTCAAGTGTAAATGTTGGTGTGCTTTATGGGCTGGTGGAATCATTTCTCCGTACTTCTTTAAAAACAATGCTGGCCAGAACGTTACAGTCCATGTTGACCGCTTTAGAGCCTTGATTACTGACCTTTTCGTTCCTCAATTGAACAACCATTATGTGCAGGAGCTCTGGTTTCAACAAGACGGCGCAACATGTCACACAGCTCGTGCCACAATTGATTTACTGAAGGAAACGTTTGGTAACCGCATAATTTCACGTTCCGGACCCGTGAATTGGCCTCCAAAATAGTGTGATCTAACGCCGCTAGACTATTTTCTGTGGGGATATGTGAAGTCGCTAGTCTACGCCGATAAGCCCGAAACGATCGACCATTCGGAGGACAACACTCGCCGCGTAATTGCCGATATATGGCCACAAATGTTGGAAAAAGTGATTGAATATTGGACCTCCAGATTAGATTACGTTCGAGCCAGCCGTGGCGTTTATATGCCAGAAATCATATTAAAATTATAAAGCCAAGAGGTTATCTTTTGAATAAAGTCAATTTTAAAAATTCATCCTTGTTTTATTTTATTTCGAAGTTGTATACCTCTGAAAAAACACCCTTTGCATATTAATAACAAAAATATTTTCCATATTGTTAAGCTTCCGACAATATTACAAATATTTCTGGTAATATGAACGATGTCTCCTTTCAGATATCTTCCTTGGTAATAAATAAAACAATTGATTCGATTCGCAAAATCTCATGAAATCTCATTTAAAGGGAGTGGGGGTCATTGTCACGTCACGCTTATTATTACACTTATAAAAAATAAATTAATCAGTTTTTCCACTTCTCTTTTGGTGTGAATTTTGCCAGCAAAGAAAGAATTTTATGGTTTTAGCTTGTCTGAAATGAGTTGGCAAATGAAAAACATGTGCAGTGAGAATATTTCCTAAAATGAAATATTTTTGAAGTAGTGGTGAATTTTTGCCGTTTTTTTGGGATATTTTCGATTGAAACGGGCTGTTGGTGAAAACAATAAGCTAAACGGGGAAAATGGAGAGGTAGTGATAAGAACGATGACCATCCGATGTATTTTTTTTTTATTATTCCTTGATAAAAACAGCAAAAATAGTTTTGATTATATAAATATCGCCCTTAATCAGAGCATAGGGCGGAGACAAACTCGGTCCAGCGTAAACGATCTTGAGCCATTTTGTGAACTTCCTGCCAAGTGTAACGGGATTGGTATTCCGCATGTGTCGATTGCATCCAAGCCATGCGTGGGTGACCTCTTCGCCTGGAACCTTGGAGATTCCATTCAAGGGCCATCTTTGCAATGTCGTGGTCTTTTTTCAGAAGAGTGTGTCCAATCCACTGCCATTTACGATTATTGATTTCAACAGCTATTGGCTTGCACGTCGAGAGGGTTAAGAGCTCTGCGGTTGTGATTGTTTTTGTGGTTTGGTTTTGGTGTTAATATTGCGCGCTGCCCAAATACGGTTGAGCTTATGGAAAGCGTGTCGGGCCTTGCTAATGCACGAATTTACATCCGCTTTGGCGCCGCCGTCTTTGATGAGAACGCTACCCAGATAGCAAAACTGATCGACATTCTCGATGATTTCTTGCGTGCCATCAATGTTTACTGAGAGGGCATCTTGGTTTGGGATCTCTACACGCATGAGTTTTTTTTTTTAAAGTTGATCAGAAGTCATACCTGCCTTACGAGAGCTTTTAGTTTGGCATTGAGCTTTGACAGTCTGTGAGCCAAGAAGCAGATATCGTCAGCGTAGTCAAGGTCGCTAAGTTTTTGGTTAGGCCGTCATTGTATACCACCGGGAGCGTCTTCGTTTGTTTTCTTGAGTACGCTGTCAAGCACTGCTATGAAAAGTAGAGACGATAATACGCAGTCCTGCCTAACCCCTTTTTGGGTTGTGAATTTATTGCTCTTCTTTCCTTTGAAGAGCATGCTGCACTCAGCGTCCTCGTAAAGCTCGCGGATAAGAGTGATGATCTTGTCCGGCCAGCCCATATTTCTGAGAGTGGACCAGATTGCGCATCTACTAGTTGTGTTAAATGCGCGTTCAAAATCAACGAACAGCATATACAATGGAGATCTCCACTCAGCTGATTCCTCAGTAATTATACGTAATCAGTTTATGTGATCAGGAACGTTTTGGCCTGAAACCATTTTGCTCAGTGCGTAGTTTGATGTTGAGAACTGGTGATATTATATCCAGAACGATGAAAGCAAGAACCTTTACAACAGCATTAAGAGCAGCAATGCCTCGCCAATTTTTACATTGGCTCAGTTCGCCTTTCTTTGGGATGTTTATTATTATTCCCTCTTTCCAATCGCTGGGAATCGTGTTCGTCGTCCAGATTTCTAAGAGTAGCGGACGTAGAGCGTAGGAAACTTCTTCTGCTCCATATTGCAACAATTCTGGTGGAATGCCATCACCTCAAGCAGCTTTGTTGTTTTTAATCTTACGTATCGCTGAAGTGATCTCGGCACTCGATGGAGGCTCTGTTGAAATGTGTCTGTTGGGGTTATGATGCCGGCTGTTATTAGCATTCTCAGGTTCTTCTACCTCCGAGGTATTGCCCAGGCATTCGTAGTGTCTTCTCCATTCATGCAGCTGCTCATCTACTGTGGCAATAGCACTGCCATTTAGGTCTTTTAATGGTGGAATGTGCGGTTTGATATTCGTTAATTTGTTAATTGCTGCGTAAGCACTTCTCACATCGTTTCTATAAGCTGCTGTTTCGGCCTCAATTGCGATGTTCATTCAGCGCGCGTTTTTTCACCACCAAATCGGCTGACTTGTATAGATTGACCAGTTCAGATTTTTTAGCATTATCATGTGTGCTCTGTAGTTGATTCTTGATTGCCCTTCCTTTTTCGACGCTTTGCCACGTTTCCGAGCGAATCCAAGGCTTGGCTTGATTTTTGGTATATCCGAATGAGGTTGCCTTTGCAGAAGAGCATGCAGATGCAACATCGTTCCATGTGTACGGTGAAGCTATGTTGCTTATGTTGTTGTGCAGTTGTGTCATATACTCTTCGAAGTTTCTTGGATCGCGTAGTTTTGTTAGATCGACTCTGCGTAGTCTGCCAAGGCTGGTGTTAAGAGCTGCAGGCCGCATGCGTAGTTTGGCAGCTACAAGGTGTTGGTCGCTGTAAGCATCAGCTCCCCTATGGGCTCTTACATTCCTCCTTGTATACCATACCAAAAAAATTTCAAATTTGAATCCTTTGTTTTGTATAAATTATTTTTTCATTTAAAAGATATTGATGTTCACTACTTTAAGATATGTTATGTATTTGCTCTTTATTCGTCTTAAAAAATTGATGAATGTTTAAATTAAATTTACAATACCAGGTTGTTTAATTAGTTTCTAGAATCACACATAGATGGCGGCAGTACGTCTGGCATTTAATTTTTCTAAAAATGGTTCTACTTTCTTATGAACACGCGTAAAGTGTCATGTAAATCTGACAACTCAGTTTTATATTGAAAGCTGTCTAAAGTAGACGTTTCACAGCGCTTTTTTTTTATATAGAAAAATATCAAGTATCGTGCAGTGAGTGAATTTTTATTTTGGGAATTTTATTTTGCAAGTAGTTTCAGCTCAATTTTTGTGTAGACTATATACGGGACTCAAGCATAGCAAAAAATGTAATTCAAATGTGTACAAATGCGGACAAAGTTTTAGTCAGTCCAACAAAATGTATCCTCAATTTTTGTTTTTATTTTTAATTTTTGCTATACTTTCTATTGATAATTTTAATAACCTAGGTTTATTAAGGTGACGTAGCACCTTCAAATGGATAATAATAATAGTAATAAGAATAATAATTAATAATAATAAATGCAGACATATTTTAATGAAACTTTGAACATATCGCACACTCAATACAAAATAAAAATAACTGAAAATTTTTAAATTTCTAGGAGAAGTAAAAAACAATCTTATTTTTGATGGAACTCCATACAAAACAATGAAACAAAACATTTTTTTTAAACTATAGAGAAAGAAGATGTGTACGAAATTGTAATAGTCAAAGAAGATGAAATGATTGAGTTGTGACTGTTTTGGATTTAGTGTGCGATATGTTTTGTTGGTCTTATAGCATACAAAATTTTTTTTTAATTTTTTTGGCCCCAATTCGTCTGCTACAATTTTTTTAAAACAACACCAAAAAATCACGACGTGCCGGATTACTGTCCTACGAGAAGGTAAAAAAAGGTAAAAAAAAGATAAACGGGGCTTTGATCAGCATTAAAGCGGCCATGGAATGACCCACAAAAAAAAAGTTTGGTTGAGAAATAAGAACATGACGACGTTTTTTCGAAATTTACGTTTTTCCCCCAAAAAATGTGTTGTAACTCAAAAAATTGTGTGCCGATTTTTTCGTCCGAAAGTCATTCTGAGCATTTAACATGTGTAGATTAACGTGCTTAAATTTCAGAAGGATTGTATCAATATTTTTGTTTCAATCATGCACGCCGACTTGAAAAAGGTTGTTTTGAGAAAATCGCGTTAAAAGTTTGATATTCATTTGAAAGTACCTTGACTCGCTTCGCTATATATGCTCAGAAAATTTTTTTTTTTTGAGAAATTCACTTTTATACTATTAAGATCATTCTAACATATTCTATCACAAAAAAAAAAAAAAAAATTCATATCTTGAAAATTGATAGGTGCTATGACCCCTTAAGCAAATACTTTTATTGGATAATAGTCTGCATACCTTCAGAAAAATTTTCTATTACAAAAAAATTATAAAGGTTCACAACTTTGATCGACACATTTTATACAAAAGCTGCTGACTTAAGTCTGGGAAATAATTTAAAAAAGCACAAAAACAACGCTTTTCGGCTAACGTTTTAAATAGAATAGAATTTAATAGTTAATCAATCACTTCTAAATTTTCGACATGATTTTATGTGTTTATACGCTATATTTTAGAATGAAAACTAATTTTTTTTTTTGGAAAAATTTGCTTTTTTTTTATTTTTAAATTTGCTACAAGTGCTTCGAATTTAATTTTATATTTTTATAAATACAACATTTGTTATTATTTAAAACACCAAGGTTTTTTTTTAAAAATTATTTTATCACATGAAAAAAAATAATCGTCTTCCGTCCTGAATGAAATCCTGTCTACGCCCATGATAGTGTTTATAAGATTTTCACATAGTTTTATTCACTCAAAATGAAATCTTACTAGAAATGTTTGACGGAATACTCTATGGAATTAAGAAGACTTCTCTATGGAAAATTATTATTTTTTTGGAGTATTAATACGAAAACCTAAAAAATAGCTCCATTAGGTGATCCTATTGATTTTATGTGGTAGCTTTTGGCTCTGTGTAATTTAATATGCAAAATTTACTAAAATCTCCAGAATTACATACAAGCTCCACAATTTCCCAGACAAGCACAAAAAAGAGGTGAGCTTGGGATTGATGTGAAATCTATAAGAAGGTAAATAATATTTTAAGTATTGAGATTACCTTTCTAATATCAAAAATTGGTCGAGTGTATCATATAGAGATTTGTGTATGAAATCAGTAGAGTTTTTGTATCTTTGTAAAAATACCTCCTTTATCAATTTAAAAGACTTATACACATGAAGAAGCTTAAATTTAAAGATAACAAACTCAGCATCAAAACAAGTACGCATAGTTTAAACATGTTATGGTCATATTATCTTGAAAGAAGTAGGAAAAACAATGTTTTAACTATTTTAAGTCTATTGTAATTGCTGGATTAAAGCGATAAAAGTAGATAGATAAACTTTATTAAAATTAATGTTATTAAAGGGGAGAGTGAGGATTTCAGCGATTTTTTTTTTAGAAATATGGATAGAGCAAATTTGTTGAAACATTCTGTTACTATTTTATGCAAAAAATATCGACAAACAACCCGGTGACAAAGCTTTTACAAGAACGTCTTTGGAAAAAGGTGATGTGCGGCGCACAGTGGCTCAAAATAGGTTTTCGTTGGCCAAAATTCTATAACTTTTCAAGGTCAAAGTTGAATTTTTGAAATTATGAACTCTTAGTATAGAGTAAAAAGTAATATTAGTAAGAAGAGTCATATGTTTATAAACAAAACATTTTATTATTAATTATTAATATGATTTTTTACATTGGGACATATTTTTTTAAAATTTTGTTTTTTCTACAGGAAATGGGAAAAATCATATTTCATTTTTTATTTGATTAGAATATTGATTGCAAATATCCCGTAATCAGTTCTGAATTATTTTTGTCCTATGGTAGCTCTTTCGCTTCTTTATCTAAGTTCAGGTATTCCAGTTTCCATTGATGTCGCATGCTAGAGATGAGCGAATCTGACGTTGCCAATGATACATTCAAAAGATCTTCATTTGTGCAATTGCGTGACATTTTTCTGGTGTTGTGTTCTCTATAAAATCTATAATTCTTATTCCTTTTTTCCTGAGCTTCCTTCGATAGATCTCCAAGTGGTAATAAATGATATTTAATGACATCTTCTCCATGATAAAGGATTTTGTGAACTGTTGCAGACATATTTCTCCATGGGTATTTCATTGTATATATTTTTGCAGTTTCCTTAGCGTAATCACCAAATTTGTTCGAGTCAATTTGTTCATTGCATGCAAGTTCTTCGAAGATTATTTTAAACCTGGAAATAAAGTTTAAATCAACTACTGTTATTTCAGATGCTCTTTCCAGATCTGAGAAGAATCTTCTTGCTGTGTTTCCATTATTTCTGTTTATAGAAAATAAAAAAATCTTTCTTTCGTGTAGTTATACTTGCCGTAGCGCTTTTTTAAAATTTTGACGAAAACAGATATTTTCTCTTCTAAGTCCAATGGTATTTCGAAGTTCATTTTTCTTTGAACATAGCTTAGAACATCTTCCTGTTTTTTGTTTCTTAAATACTCCTCAGTCATTTCTTTATAACTGAATCTCTCCAATGATTTTTGAATCATTTTATGTTTTCCAATTACAATGGCTGAGATATTATAGCAACTGAGATTGTATCCGAATATCACTTCCTTATAAGCCCTTTCATACCGTAGTGCCCTACATCAAGTATCAGTACCTATATCTTATTACTTATTACCTGCAAAAGTTCTATAAAGGTAAAATTTAAAACTCCAAAACTGCGCATGCTTCATACAGGTGGAATGAAATGGGTCAATTAAAAAAACTCTAGGCACTATTTTAATTTCTAGAACCTGTATATCTATTTTGTATATGCACCTGTCTCATAGAGTTGGAATAAAAAGGGTAACTAAAACTGAAAAATCTTTTAAATTGCATGCAATAAAATACCTAAAGTCTAAATATGTAGAATACATCATTGCATACTTATAGGGATGCGCTTAAATTAGCGCCATTCGAATATTTGTGTGAGTAGTTTCAGCAAAACAAAAAATTTTCTACGGGGGGATCGTGGGGGTATAAAAGTATATATGGGGTGAAAAATGATTCTTTCCCCTTTAACTGGATGCTTTTATTTTTTTGATCCCTTTTGATGCTTAGAAGTTCTATTCCAAAATTTATACAAAAAACATTTCGTAACACCTAAAATATAAATAGTGCAGCTACAACCTCATACAATAATTCAACGATAATAGTCCAACCAACCTAACAAAATTTTTATAAATCGGTTACCACAAAAAATGGGTATTTTGGCCAATGGATTTAATTCTTGAGCCACAGTGCGGCGTTCACTTTATCTGAGCTGGAAATTATCTAAAATCAAAGAACATTAATATTTACTCGAAGTATCAGCAAATCATTCCCCTAACGCAGTGTCGGTACATACTTTTTTAAAAAGTCTCTACGCAGCCGAAAAAAATCCCTACTTTTCCCAATTTTTTTTTTTTAAAATCTGTTTTCCTTATAAATTTCCCTACTACTTTTTTTTGTAAAATTTTTTTTAAATAGAAAGAGTATTCAACTCCAAATAATTTTATCGTAACATTACAGTGTATTTAGCTATATATAAATACTTTAAAATGTATAAATATTAATATACACATATATAAATTAATATACATATCCAAATTATTTCTTGTTTAATTTTCTTGTATAATGTTTAATAAAAATATGGATTTTTACATTTCAATCTAATGAATATCAAGTTATATTTGTAAGTTTTTTATTGCGATAAAACTGTCAATTTATTGCTGGCAATTTATCACACCCCCTTTTACTGCCCATAAATCAATAAAAATGCTATCTTTGTATTAGAAAATTTGGTATTTAAGTTCATAGTCTTACTTTCGGCACCTGTACTAAAAATGGGTGTGGCATTTACGCTCTCTGTTCAGAAATATTTATAATTCCTGAGATGTAATTTTTTTTGCGTAATAAATATCTTTTTATAATTCAATACTAGTATAAATAAAAAATAATTCATAACGTGCAATAACATTTCAATTTATATTTATATATTTTAACCATAATAAAAATAATTCAATTAACTTTGCCATAAAAAAAGTTTGTTTTTTTACCAACACTTTAATAAAAAATTAAAATTTTTTTGGTCACTAAAAATTCCAAATATATATGTCAAGACTAGCACCATTACTTTTTGGGCGTTTTTAAAACATTGTCATATTGAAACATTTATTCTATAATATTTCTCAAAATTTTACGTTGGATAATTCAAACTTACTATGATATTTTAAACGAATTTTTTAAAAACTGCCTACACAATTTTTACATACAAAACACTAATATTTAATTTAATATCGGATTTTTAGTATTTTTTGTACTTTCAATTTTTTTTTTTAATTTTTAAGTTTGTTATATAGTATACTTCCGACAGCTTTTCCTTATGCTGAAAATTAATATTTTTTTATTTTTTTTTCCTTGATAAAGGAAAACCTTTCGGAGGGAAACTGCGAGCAGAAAAATTATAAAATTATTTCTTTTTTAATTAAAAATCAAAGTATTTTATATGTAAAAATTGTGCAGTCAGTTTTGAAAAATTCGCTTCAATGTTTCAAAACGCCAAAAAATTTGCGGTGCTGACCTTGAGAAATGTGAATAAAATTTTTGTAGTGGCCAGAAGCTCGGTAATCAGTTGGTAATCGCTTCGGTAAATGGTAATGGGTTGGTAATCGCCTCGGTAATTGGTAATCGATTAGTAATCGCTATGGTAATCGGTAATCAGTTGGCAATCGCTTCGGTAATCGGTTGATAATCGCTTCGGTAATCAGTTGGTAATTACTTTGGTAATCGGTTGGCAATCGCTTAGGTAATTGGCATTTGGTTGGTAATCGCTTCGGTAAACAGTAATGGGTTGGTAATCGCTTCGGTAAGCGGTAATTGGTTCGGCAATCGGTAAATAATCTCTTCGTTAAACGGTAATGGGTTGGCAAACACTTTGGTAATCGGTAATTGGTTGGTAATCGCTTCGGTATTTGAAAATCTGTAATCGGTAATTGGTTCGGTTATCAATTGGTAAATGCTTCGGTAACTGGTAATTGGTTGGGTAACCGATTGGTTATCACTTCGGTAATTGGTTATTGGTTCGGTAATCGGTTGGTAATCGCCTAGGTGATAAAAAAAACAAGCTCACCAAACATGTTTTCCAAGTATAACCACGGCATAAGCAATGCTGTAAAATGCGACAGAAATGAACAGCTAAAAGCGTTACGATAACGCTAACAGAGTGATGGTATCGCGAATCTATAGTTTTGCTTTCCACCAAACAATGCTCAAAGCACCTAAAGATGTTTTCTCTTAAAAAAAAATATTATTTTCAAAAATTTGCACTGATCGAAAGAAAATCCTCGAGTTTAGTAAAATCTCTTCGTCACGACAACAATTTTTTTCAACGAAGAACTGTTTAGTGAAAAACATTTTAAAATCCGCCAACTCATGGCGGAGTTTCGATCTTATAAACATTCTTCAAACAAGTTGCACCAGAGAAGCTTCACTTCGATAATGAACAACTCTGACAAAATTATTTTATTTTCTCCTGAGTTACATTTTTCAAACACCCCTCATAGCAGTATTAAATAAAATTAAGAAAACTATTAAAAAAAAACACACACATAAATAAGGTCTAACTTTATGATATAGCTTGAAAATAAACTACAAAAACTTTTGATATTATGCTTCAGATAATTGACGTAACTCATCTCGTCAACATACGCTTAGACTGAGTTACCAAAATTCTTTCAAATATTAACAAAATGTTTGCTTATCGCGAAAAAAATAATGAGGCCGCTAAGGTGCGTCATCTCCGACCACTAATTGATGTTGCTGCTACACACGAATATCTGCCGCTGCAGGATGAGCTTTGGTTGGAGCGATTTTGTACACTGCGCAAGGATTTCATAAAAGTCGCTGAGCAAATTCAGAATTTTGAAGTGCGTGATGATGATGTGTTTGTGGTGACTTTAATGAAATGTGGCACTACTTGGATGCAGGAAACTGTCTGGTTGCTGATGCATCAACTTGACTTCCAGCGTGCCAAGGCACTGAACATACAACAGCGTAGCATTTATTTAGAGTAAGTTTGGGTTTAAACTTGAAGTCTTTTTGTAAAAATAAGACACTTAACTTTTCTGGTACGCGTTAGATTTATTGGCTTATATGCAGAAATGAGTGAAAACTCCATCGAAATGTGTAATCAACAGCAGAGTCCGCGTGTCATTAAGTCACATCTACCGATGAATCTACTGCCTAAACAGTTGTGGCAAAAGAAAAGTAAGGTAGGTGCACATTTCAAAGTCTATCTAATTTGTATAGAATTGAATGAGCTTTTTGGTAATTTAGACAATCTTTGTGGCGCGTAATGTCAAGGACGTTGTTGTCTCCACATATCACTTTGTCAAGGGCGTTGGTCAATGGAGTGGCAATATCAATGAGTTTGTACAGGACTTCATGGATAATGAAATATTGTATTTGCCTTACTGGGCAGATATAGTAGATTTCTGGAAGTTGCGTCATGAACCGCACATTTTCTTCGTTACCTTTGAGGAAATGAAACGTGATTTGAGTGGAGTCATTAAAAGATTGTGCGTGTTTTTGGAAAGACCGCAGCTAACAGATTTAGAGTTAAAGGATGCCTTGGAGCACTTGTCATTCGACAAGATGAAAAGTGAGTTTATCTCTTTAAATGCATAAAGCCTTTAAAATGCCTAAACTATATATTTCAGAAAACAAATCTACCAACATAACCGACAATATTAATAATGCAAAAATAGATTTGAAAATGAAACTGGATAAAAATTTCGAGTGAGTATTGTATGGTAATTGTTTTTTTTCCCCTGTTACCTGGCGTTTATGGTGCTGCTCAAACTTTTTTACAGATTTATGCGTCGTGGTATTGTTGGCTCCTACAAAGATGAGTTGAGCGCCGAAAATCAACGTATTTTGAGCGAATGGTCACGCACCTGTTTGGCACAACATGGCATCACAGAGGAGGATATTTTTGGGAATTTGTGACATAAAAAAAAATTTTTTTAGTAGGTATAACCAAACAGTTTAGAATTATTTGTTATACTTTAGCAATATTATCTATCATTTACAAATTCCAAAAAACAGAGGATATGTGGGGATATATAAGAGCGATAACTATTTAAAAATATATTGTTTTCCCTAAAAATATTATATAATATTTATTCGCAGTACCAATATATTTCTTTAAAATAGAGTGTATCTTTGTAATTCTGTTCGTTTAAATTAAGTGAGTTTGCTTTTTAGAGCAAGATAGTATCTGAGCTATCTCAGCAGAGATATGTTAAAATAAATACTATAAAATGTGGGAAAATTTTCTATGAGAAATAAATATTTGGGTTCAGTTACAAAAAAGAAGATAATAATAATAATCATATACTCATGGGCTGAAAAGTCCAGGAATTTTTAATAAAAACCAGAATTTTTTTGTGCAAAATTTTATACATACCTTAAAATAGTTGCCTTCGAGGGCGATGCACTTGGTACAGCGATTTTTCAACATTACGATGAACTTGCTATAGTACGAAAAGTCCAAGTCTTCGAAATACGCCTCGGTTTCCGCGATGACTTTATCATTTGATCTAAATATCTTTCCCTGGAATCACCACTTTAGGTTTGGGAACCGATAATAGTCACTGAAGAATATGGTGGGTAAGCAACCAACTCATATCGGTGATGGTGCATTATCGTGATGGTGGAAAACATTTTTTTTTCGCCATATTGGACCATTTTTTGTCATTCAGTTTCTCCAAAAACGCTGATCGCTAATCGGTGAAGACTGTGCCATGGGCATTCCAAAAAACAAAGGCCATAACCTTCCTGGCTATGCGTTGTTCTTTTGGCTGCTTTGATAACCTTTCGTAACTTTCCAACCACTCTGAAGCAGGGATCATATTGACTTAGTTGGAAAAGGGCCAGAATTCAAACAAAAATTGGGCCACTTTGACCTTTCGTGACTTTCCAACCACTCTGAAGCAGGGATGAAATTGACTTAGTTGGAAAGGGCCAGAATTCCAACAAAAATTGGGCCACTTTGCCATAAATAGGGTTTTTAGTTTTAAAAAGTGGCTATACAATTTTTAAGACTATCTATTTGGTCACATGGTCATGCCTTGGTCTCACAAATAGCACACTTTTACAGTTTTGGGAATTCAAAAAAACTTTAACTTTTTCGTGTTTTATTTCGTTTGTGCCGTTTAAGCCGAACATGGATAGAATTTCTTGCACGCTGAAAAATAATAGGCCTTCCCAAACATAATTTGCAGGAAGTATAATTGGTTTCTGCATGTTTCTTGGAAACAAGTAATCATAATTGGTTCCACATATAATATGATTAATTAATGCAATTTTCTATATATATATATATTAGGGCGCGTCGATTTAAAAATCGCTCAATACTCTGTGAAAATCGTATTCTAGGGATCAAAATAAGAAACTTTGCCGAAGGAACCATACCTCTAAAACGAATTCTGATGTCCCCCAATTTGGGTCGAACTTTTGGGTAGGGGCAAATTTTGAAAAATCCCACTTTGGCCCATTTAGAGTGCTCCAATCGAGTCCAAATGTATGACCGACCCCCACTAACTTTGGAGGCTTGACCCACCCATGCCAGTGGCACACCCCCTGGAACCCCCTGTGGGGTTCCCCATACAAACATTTCAAAAAATAACCAGTTTTGGCACTTTACATGAAAAAATCAGCGAAATGGCTATGTTTTTTTCCTCTTTAGAAATTTATTCAACCCTTTAAAAAAAAATTAAGGTATCACTGTCACACAATTGCAAATCGGAAAATGCGCGTTTTATGCAATCATTTTAACAATTAAGGTATCACTGGAATGCACCGCAACCCTTTTAAAAAATTAAGGTATCGCTGTGATACAATTGCAGATCCTAAAATTGCTTGTGTGCGTTTTTAAGCCACCACAAGACACAGCAGGTAGAATTGAAATTACCATTTCATTCTTATTACCTCGTCTCGTAGACCATATATAACGCAACAGTTTTTGTGAATGCATTAAGTCGTTGTGAAGAACTCAAAGTGTGAAGTGCTAATTTCAGATAAAAAAAATATAAAAAAAAAATAATAATGGGGGACATCAGAATTCGTTTTAGAGGTATGGTTCCTTCGGGAAAGTATCTTATTTTGATCCCTAGAATACGAATTTCACAGAGCAATGGGCGATTTTTTTGCCTCCTAATATATATATATATTTGCATCTTAACATTATTTAATTGTACCTCAGCACTTGTTGTTTGAATTTAAAAACCATATAATTTGTTTTAAAGAAAATATGTTTTCATATAAATATATTGTCATAATAAATGGACTGAGAACACTTTTAGTCTATTACTATTTGTTTGCTTGGTAATATAATTAAGTCAAGAATAACATTATATTCACGGACAAATATATTTTCATTGGAGAATACATAATTTAATTGCAGTCAAGCAATTATTTTTAAAACGATAATTAAGAACAACATAATATATTTACCGATGATTACACTATATTTACTTGGAAACATATTTTAGCAAAAGAAATGCCAAAAGTTTTTCACTGTGATTACAAAATATTTGCTTAGAAGTAATTGTTGGTTTGAAGCAAACATAATATGCTTAGAAAACAGCAAATAAGTTTTTCTCGGATTTAATTATGTTTATCCGACATTACAATAATTTTTATAAGCACACATTTTCTAGTTGGAGAAAACATAATATGGTTGGAGCACCCACTTTGCCAGCGAAGCACCCGCTTTATCAGCAAAGTTTCTTCAAAACTCACCTATTTTTATTGCTGAACCGCCTTAATTTTGTTTTATTTTTTTTTTTTTTATTATTAATTTGAAAACACAAATACTTCTAATTTAAACAAACATTTTCAGAAACACTTTTCACAAGAGCTAAACTTTTCAACACGTTTGGCGCGGCTGCTTGAAACTTAAAATGACGCCAAGAGCGCATAAAGCAACAAGGTTTCCGCTATTTTTTGTGCCAGTGCAAAAGAAACAGATATATGTATGTCTGGGCGAAACACATAAAAGAAAGGAGTTCTGTTTGCTTTAAGTTTGCAGAGTTCTATTCTTTTTAAGTTTAACAGTGATGCAAATATATTTTTATTGGGTAGAAACACACAATTCTATTTTGTCACAAGCATATTAATGTAGACGTTAGTTTTTAGCTAAGGCAATTATATTAATGTTGGACACAACTAATATCTTCTTATATAGAAAAATAATGCTATAGAAGGAAAGTTCTTAATCATTAGGTGGTTTCCTCTGAATATTTTGTTTTTGAAACCAAACATATATAAACATATTTTTTCTCTGCGTGTACAGAACTGACGCCTAAAAACTCTATTGAATGTAACACATGTGTTCACTTGAAGTGCGTTACCGATTTGGCCGAAGATGAAGAAAATTATTTGATTGAACACTTCCATTGATTACAATTTTTTTAGCCTAAATGGTGTCATTATAACTTGTTTTGCCTCTTGGGGCCTTCTGATTAAATAAAATCATAAAATATAAAAGTATTGGTGTTTTATTTCATATTTTCCGAATTTTAATGGGATTTGCCAGATGGTTCACAACCCAGTTACTTTTTTGGAAGAGCCAAAAATCACGTCCTTAGAAAATTGGCCGTAGAGAGTTAAATTTTAATCAAACCGTTATTATGCCTGCATAAAGAAGTTGCGTTTTATGATCAGCTTTTCAACGCTATCTTGGGTTTTTCGATATCTTGATTCTGTGAAAAGTTAGAGCCTAAAAACACAACCCGTTTCCAACCTTCTCGCCTATTTTTTTTTTAGACTTTAATGAAAGAAATAAAAATTTTTAAGTTGTAATGAAAAAATTAATGTAATGTTTGTTTTGTGTAGGTAAATAAAAAAAAGTGAAAATTTACCTTAAACTTCAACATATAAAAACAAATTACTAAGATAAGCTGTTCATAATCTTAACCAAAGCAAATACATTTAAAAAAACAAACATGTTTAAACTAAGAAATTATGGCACCATAAAGGGAACTATTTTATAGCAAGCTATACATAGTAGCTAGATATGAGTAACGCAGCGCAGCGCTGAGTTATTGCGTTGAAACAGTTAACTGCGTTATTGCGCTGATGCACTTGTTCTATGGAAAGTAACGCACTTGCGCAGCAGTACAAATATTTTCTTGCTCGTTATTTTTTTCTTTGTTTATTTGAAGCTGTTCGATTTCAAAGGGCAAGCTAACTTCAATACAACTTTAAACTTCCAAATGGTTATGTAGGTCAGAAACGTATGTGTCTGTGATCACTACAACAACTTAAAACGAAGTACAGTTTCAGCTGTATTCAGACATTTTTCGTATTTATTGATTAAGCAATTTTTTTTTTATGAATTTATGACCAATATTATTATATTTATTATAACCGTCTTTTGATAAAACATAGTGCTTTAGGTCTTTGATTTGATTTCTTATATTTTTCCAGGTGATGTTGAAATGCGCTTACTTCACCACATGATACAGTGTGCTGCCCAATCCGCTACACCCCAACTCAAAATTTTACTACGCTGAAAAAAAAATACTTTTGATACAAGCATCAAAGCATTTCAAATTGCGTCATGACGAAATTGCGTTAACACATTTTGCTGATACAGTAACCAGCGTATGAGTTGGTGTATTAACACAGAATTTATTGCTGCATTACCCATGTCTAATAGTAGCATGATTTAACAAAAAATTCAACTAATCTTTTAGTTTCTCTTAAACGCCTAATAGCTCTATGACTTAAAATAAAGTGATAATAAAATTCAGAATATGCCTGTGTAGCTTATCTGTAGGTACTCTAACATATAAATTTTCTAATATAAGGAAACAGTAAATTAACGGTGAGGTCAGATAGTCAGAATAACACAGCTGGAGAGATTATTGTACATCTAAAATAATTTTAGCATTTTTGTGGCTCCATCAATTAGCGAAATAGACAAAATGTTTAACTTTCGCGATAGAAAAAGTAATGCTACAGTACGTCAATTACGTCCATTGATGGAAATAGTTGCTACACACGAACATCTACCGCTGAAAGAGGAGAATTGGGCGGAGCGTTGGTGCACGTTACCCAAAGATTTCGAGAAGGTTTTCGAACAAATTCATAATTTTAAAGTGCGCGATGATGATGTTTTCGTAGTGACCTTTATAAAATGTGGCACCACATGGACGCAGGAGACGGCCTGGCTATTGATGAATCAGCTTAATTACAAGCGTGCCAAGGCTGAAGAAATACTGCATCGCAGCATTTTCCTAGAGTAAGTTGGGCTGAATACTCTTGAATTCTGAAGAGGCGTAAATCTTTTATTTATACACAGCTTTACTGGTGTATTTAAGGAATTGGATAACAGCATCGAAATGTGCGACCAACAGCAGAGTCCACGACTGATCAAGACACATCTACCGGTCAATTTGTTGCCCAAGCAGTTGTGGCAAAAAAAGCAAAAGGTGCGTATTGACTCAAAAATATTTGATAGGCTTAATTGTATGAGAAAAAAAAAACAAAAAAATTCTAGGTCATCTATGTGGCGCGCAATATTAAGGACGTCGTTGTCTCATCATATCATTTCCTCAAGGGTCTTGGCGTCTGGACTGGAAATATGGATGAATTTGTGCAGGATTTTATGAACAATGATATAATGTATGCGCCATATTTGGAGCATTTAGTGGACTTCTGGAAGTTACGTCATGAACCGAACATCTGCTTTATCACCTACGAGGAGATGAAGCGCAATTTAGCCAGTGTCATTGCAAAATTGTGCACATTTTTGGAAAGACCGCAGCTCACAGAGTTGGAATTGCAAGAAACTTTGGAGCATTTGTCCTTCAACAAGATGAGGGGTACGTTTAAGTTTTATATTTTTAGAGCATAATGAAATGTTTTGTACTAAAACATTTTAAAAAACTTTATAGATAATAAGCGAACGAATCTGACTTATATGATAAAGGAGGTTGCACCAACCGATGTGGATAAAAATTTTCAGTAAGCCAAATAATAATGACTCCTAACTTCTAAATTTACAGCACATTCCAAATTCTTTTGTAGATTTATGCGCCGCGGTATTGTGGGCTCCTACAAAGATGAAATGACTGAGCAGCATCAACGCACACTCGGCGAATGGGCAAGAGCATTTTTTGCGAAACATGGCATCAAAGAGGAGGACATTTTTGGAAAAGTTTAGAAACTAAAGATAGAACTTTAAGTATTTTCAAAGAACTATTAGAACCTTAGGCAAAAATAAATATAAAAATAAAAAAAAAACAGGCCAATATTTTCTTTTTCATCAGCTAGATATATGCCCATTGGGGTGCTCATTATATGACTTTACTCAAATTTCAATGTTGAATGGTTGTAAATTGGCTTCATATGTGGAAAAAATTATTATCTAATTTTTTGAGATTTTTATGTTAAGCGTTAATGAGCGCGTTTGGTGCATCTGTTTATCTATCGGCTGAAATTACGATTATGGTCAAATGGATAAGACTAGATACATAAAATTTGGTAGAGATAATACATACTTAGGGCCATAGTCTGACTAGAATTATAAATGGATGTGATCGGTTGATGTTTTTCTCTACCTCCCACATAAGCATTTTTAAGCATTGCATGAAATCTAGGCGTGAACATTGATCAACTACACCCATTTTTAAGCCCAGACAGCCTAGTAATATTAAAGTTATCTGTATTCGTTTAGCCGTAATTGTAATTTCAACGAATATACAGACGGACAGGTATACAGACAGAATCCGGTTCATCGAGTACACCTGCTGTTAGGCTTAATTACTTGGGTCTCCAGACCTAGGGTAAAGTTCATGAAACAGACAACCAGAACTTATGTGTATACCACAACACGGACCCGTTTATGCTTTAACTAGTAAAGCATGTTTCACAAACACAAAGCATCACCCAGTGCCCTGCTGATTAGGAGCATTATGCAATAATTACATACTGCACGTAATAGCAGTACCAGTTTAGATTCCAGTAGTGACGTACCTTCAATCCATCTACTGTTGATGACCTGTTGACCTACCCAATCTCTTGCATATTAGGACAGATATGCCAGCCCTGCCGTACCACTGCGCGACCCCGCATGTCAATCTAGACCTGTATAGCATTCACACAACCACAACCAGTACGAGCCTCCCAAAAGGGCCAGCCTACGACAGTCATCTGGGCAACTCGATCCCGTTAATGAGGATCCACAACATCCCCGCAAAGAGACCAAAAATCCAATTATGAAGGAGTGCATATTTACACATGACCGTGCTCAATGAGCACTGAAAATACCATTTTGACAGCTCACAACTGCCGGTTCAGTTATGAGCAATTTCAACTGACTGGTACCTACAGAGGAGGACCTGATTTTGCCATTCTTATTCTAGCAGTCCGGATGATCTAGGATCTCAACATCCAGATAGTGTATTGACCTTGTTCTCAGGGACTGCCGTGCTCAGTATGAGAACCCAAGCTACACACCATTTCAACACTAACCTCAGCGACCTCCGTGTCAGTTTGAGGGACCTGTTCAAACCCTGACGGGCAAACTCAAAGGACAGGCAGGCGCAACTAAGTTGCTAACCTGGCGGAGTTGGACAGGTATACAGACGGTTTCAGCATTTTACAACCTACACCTGCCGTAAGGCTTAAGTAAGTTGAGTTATCCAAAACCTAGGGTAATAGTTCATGAAACAGACAACCATGAACTTTGTGCTACCACAACACGGACCCGTTTACATTTTAGCAAGTAAAACGTACGGGGCATCCGGTGGCAACACGAACATGGAAGCTGCTTCACAAACACAAAGCATCACCCAGTGCCCTGCTGATTAGGAGCATTATGAATTAACATACTGCCCGTAATAGCAGTACCAGTTTAGACTTCCGTAGCGACGTACTTCCATCCATCTACTGGTGGAGACAAGACCTACCCAATCTCTTGCATATTAAGACAGATATGCCAGCCCGGTCGTACCATTGGGCGACCCCGCCATTCAATCTAGACCTGTGTAGCATTCACACAACCACAGCCAGTACGAGACTCCCCGAAGGGCCAGCCCACGACAGTCATCTGGGCATCTCGATCCCGCCAGATGAGGATCCACAACATCCCCGCAAGAAGACCAAGAAGACACAAATGCAATTATGAAAAAGTGCCTTCTTATAAATGACTGTGCTCAATGAGCACTTAGAGGCTAGTCTAACAGTTTGCAGGTGCCGACTCAGCTGGAAACTATTGCACATGACTGGTACCTACTTTGGAGGACCTTTGCAATTGCCACTTTCACTCTGGCAGTTCGGAAAGTCAACATCCAAACACAGAGTATTGGCCACTGTTCTCAGGGACTGCCGTGCTCAGTATGAGAACCCTTAGTTTAGAACAACCAAAAACAACACTTCCCTCAGTGACTGCCGTGCCAGTTTGAGGGTGCGAGTCAAACTCTTGACAAGCAACACTTCGGAAAGCCAAAGAGTTGACACTTTGACGCACGCATGCCAACACTTCACATCCAGTTTTTCCAGCCGAATTAAGGTCTCCATGCGGTGGATAGATAGCGTCAACCCCATCCGACGGGTAAAGACTGTCCCCGTACTAGCAAGTTTTAAGGTCAATTGCTATACCTTTGCAGGCTTGCTTCATATCGATATACCGATTATGACCTGCTACCAAGATGGGCGCCACCCCAAGCTCTTGGTTGGCTTTATCAGTGTTTACGTTTGCAGGACGTATCCTACAAACAACCCTCCTCCTTTATCCTGGCTTGGGACAGGCAGGCCGAAACCTGGCGGAGTTGGACAGGTATACAGAAAAATCAACTATCACACCATGCCAGGAATGCACTTTCGAAATACCCATAGAAGCCTAATTAAAATTTAAAATAAATATCTCACGCCAACACACAGTGCCGTGATCCCAAACAAAAGATGGACAAAAATAGAAGAAGTGTTTTAATAATAATTAAATTTTGTAGTCTTGTTTAGTTTAAGCTAATTAAGAAAAATTTCAAAAATTGTTGAAATTGGTCAGTTCCTTGGGGTACCTCCCTTCGACCTATAATAATTTTTTACATGGGAGGTGTAAACAAAGCTTGGCCGAATTTAACGAAACTCGGTCAAAAAGTTTAGCGAATCTATATATATAAAAATAAAATGCATTATGTATGAAATTGATGTTCTCTGTAATGCGTAAACCGATTTTGAAATGAAAGGTTACATCAATATGATGGTTTTTATGCACAAACGCTTTTGTATGTGTATTGTTTCATTAGTTATAGGCATTTGAAAATTTATTTGTGCGTATATGGTGTATATAGGGAAATATTTGCAAATCCCTATATCTCGGTAAATGTGGGTTCTATTGGTACCGGAATTTGGTATAGATGTGGTTAGGATCATTTTAAAACACAGTAGAAAAAGTGGGTAGAATAAGTCATAGGGGCGTGGCACTATAAATAAATAACTATATCTCGGTAAACATGGGTAACAGGGTATTGGAATAAAATAGCAAGAAATATTCAAGAGATTGAACTCAAAAATAGCAATCGATGTTATTTTATTAAAAAAGAAGGTTTAAAAGCCCTATATTGATACGCCCCTTACATTGATAAAGGAAAATAACACGAGAATGGATCACCCGATTTGAACGAAAAAGTTATCAAATTGTTTTGTATAATTTTTAGATGAGAAAAAGAAAATTTTCCAAAAAAAAAGAATTTCTGGTAAGGTAAAAAATGTTCCTGGTAAGCCTACTTACATTGAAAAACCAAATTAAAAGGGGAGGACTGAATCGATTTGAACAAAATATGAATCTAACAATTCTGATTGCATTTAGATGCCACTATTTAGAAACTCTCACAATTTTGAAAAACATTACAAAAAAAGAACGGCTTAATCGATTTGAGTTTGCAGATTTGCAGCTTACCAAGTCTACCTGCCCCGCTCACCTTATTTCAAAAAACAAATATGATGTAAACAACTGAACCAATTTCAGCAAAAATAAAATCAATTAATTCTGTGTGTCATTGCAATTATCATCCCAGCAAAAAAGTGCTTCCAAAAGAAGGTAAAGTGGAAGGGAAAGTATTGAATTCCGTCCCTTCCACTTTCAACAAGGCATTCTTTCAACATATGCATGTAATTGGGTCATATTCCAGAAGTGCTTCCAGAATGTGTTCAAAGGATGATTTCCTTGAGACATTGTATGAAAAGAGTGATCGTTTCTCTCAACCGACCGAAGACTTTTGTTGAGTATAAAAATTAATGTATTTATGTATTTGGGCGTGTGTGTCAGATATAGACTCCGAAACCGCTAAGCCAATTTTAATGAAATTTTCAGGTAAACTGTAGCAAAGTCGCCAGAATCATGCCACCTCCCTTTGGAGTTATAGGTCGCACAGCTTCGGAATTCGGTATTTGAGTAAGGAAAAATCCACCCTTTATTAATAAATTAAATTGAATCAAAATGCAAATTTAAATTTTGTCCTTTGGTGTTATCGGTTTATTTCCGAAGGTTAACCAAAATTGCAAAGGCAGAAAATGAAACGACGGCAGTGAAAGTATATGAGCAACTAAAAACATTTTATTTTAATCCAACTTCTTTTTTCCTCACAGGGTTGTCCAAAAAATATCAAAGTAGTAGTTTATTCATTCTTAGTAGTAAAATATAAAATAATGTAAGAAAGTAGTAAGTGCTTATTAAAAGTAGTTATACAAAGTAAATGGAATATTTAAAAGTAGTGAAACAAGAATGATATTATGTTTTACTTATTAAAAGTTTTGAAATATGAAAATGAGAAATATTTGTTAAGATAAAGGTCGCTACAGTATCCCCCTTCTGGTAACAAAGTTACCGATATCGAAGTGGAAATCGTACTCGTCGTCCTGACCTTGTGGCTTTCTCAGCCGATCTCGATGCGTTATTGGTTTGTTGTTCGTTTGGCTCACTAGGCAATTCGATAGACGTTGTATCTTCTTGCAGAGTTTGGGGAGCCGCAAGCTCACTTGAGAAACCATCAAAAACAAAAGCTGCTTTTAGGCGGTCAATGGACACATTGACCACTCGCTGGAACATTTTGACTTTGAAGTATTTTTCTGCTTTTCTTAATACTTCGAACGGCCCTTCATATGGCGGCTCCAGTGGTTGGCGAACACGGTCGACTCGTACGAAAACGTATTTGCAATCGAGAAGCGCTGGGTGGACTAAAGCTTTTTCTAAGTTGTGGTGCGAAGTTGGAGTCGGCTGTAGCGATTGCATGTTTCTACGAAGGCGTTGGACGAATTCGGTTTCCGAGCCAATGTAGCTGCCGCTCGTTTGATGAAAAAACTCGCCAGGCAGACGCAATGGTGTACCGTAAAGTAACTCAGCCGGGCTCGCACCGATGTCCTCCTTTACTGTAGCTCGCATACCCAGCATAAGAGTTCGGTGCCATCTTTCCACGATGCCGTTTGCTTGTGGGTGGTAAGCAGTCGTACGCAAGTGTTTGACGCCTAGCAACTGATTGAGCTCGCGGAACAGGTTGGACTCAAATTGACGCCCTTGGTCCGTGGTGATGCGCGCGGGGACACCATATGAAGCAATCCACCCCGTGAGTAGTGCGTGAGCTACCGTCTCCGTTGCTATATCTGGCATTGGTATTGCCACTGGCCACCTGGAAAATCTATCTACACAGGTTAAACAATATCTATTACCTCTACTTGTTGGCAGTGGGCCGATGATGTCCACATTAATATGTTCGAAACGTCTGTCGGCAGGTGCGTATACGCCAAGCGTTGATTTTGTATGGCGCTGCACCTTTGCTTTTTGGCATGGAATACATGCTCGAGTGAACTGAGCGATGTCTTTGCTCACGTCATTCCTATTGTTTGTTGTTTGCTCGTCGCCTGCCATTGCTCGTATTTTTATAAAATTTACTTGAAAAAATCGCGGACTTTGTTAAAATACTTGTAATTTTAAACGCGGGGTCACCACTTTGGTGTTATCGGTTTATTTCCGAAGGTTAACCAAAATTGCAAAGGCAGAAAATGAAACGACGGCAGTGAAAGTATATGAGCAACTAAAAACATTTTATTTTAATCCAACTTCTTTTTTCCTCACAGGGTTGTCCAAAAAATATCAAAGTAGTAGTTTATTCATTCTAAGTAGTAAAATATAAAATAATGTAAGAAAGTAGTAAGTGCTTATTAAAAGTAGTTATACAAAGTAAATGGAATATTTAAAAGTAGTGAAACAAGAATGATATTATGTTTTACTTATTAAAAGTTTTGAAATATGAAAATGAGAAATATTTGTTAAGATAAAGGTCGCTACAGTCCTTTTTGCAATATACTCGGTATTGCACGCCCAACGACGATATAATGTTCTTTCCTTGCCTCAATCATTTCATTATCCGATACCTTCCATTTTGAATAAAACAAAAACATTTACAAAAACTACATTTGTGAAACAGTGCGGGTAATTTGAATTTTTGAGTGCGGGAAATTAATTAATGTATGAATTGCTTAAATAAATAAAATTTAAATGTTCCTCCGAGATAATATTCTAAAATCAAAAGTTTTTAATAACGTTGAATTTTTCACCTGTGGTTACATTTTCTGGATTTGCCAATATGTAAAAAAAGTATCTGGCGAAGCGGACGGGGGTTCAGCTGGTAGATTTATAAATGTGTACTGAAAATGGTTGAAAACAGTTTGATCCTAGGATTAGATACTAGGTTAGATCCTAGATACCTCTCTTGGACCTATATTAATATTATACACAATTTTGTATAGGAGGCATATATAAAAATTGATCGATCTTAACGAAACTCGGCCAAAATGCTAAAAAAATTATAGTTAAAGATGCGTGCCAAAAACGGTTGAAATCGGTAAGACCTTAAGGATATCTCCCCTGGACCTATATTGATTTCTTACATGATTTTGAAGTTGACCGATCTTAATGAAATGCGGCCAAAATACTAAAAAATTAAGTTATAGATTCGTACAAAAAAGTCTCTAAAGGACTTCCTCTGATACCACTTTTGCACCTCTTTGTTGCTGCGCATGGTGATAGGTTTAAAATAAATTTTAAAAACTAAGCATACAAATAAAAATATTTAAAAATAAAAAATTGTATTTTATTAAATTATAAATTATAAAAAAAAAAAAAAAAATTGTAAGAGCACCGAAGTTTCATTATTGATTTTAAATGCGAAGTATGTAAGTGTCGAGCCAAGAGATATTTCTGCTTTCAAGCCTTTGCTTAGTACGATGCCAAATTACAAAAATTTCGCTGATTTTCACTAATTTTAGCACTACAAAATATTATAAATTGCATTCTTCAAAACTGTGGGTAATATAAACTTTACATTCTTACTTTTATGCTAGTTGCGCTTATGTCAATAAAACAAATAAATTAAATATTTTATTTGGTAAACTAAAGAAATAGTAACAAATTAACTTGTTTTAATTTTTCTGAAGTGTCTGTTTGTTTGTTTGTTAATCTGTTTGAAAATTGTCACATAAACACTTACTAATCTGAGATTTTATTTGTTTTATATTTTATTTTTTTTTTTATTTGATTTCCGTTTTTTCGTTTATCTCAGTTTGCTGGAACTTGCCGCAACAAACAATAACTACTATGACAACATTCATATTCTTTGCATATTTGGTCAGGTGCTTGAAGATCATACTTGCAGCTTTTGACCGGATTCAGCGACGTGCGAACTCTCTTGGGCTTCGTTGCAATGTTGGTTGCCTAAGCTTTCTGTACAGGTACTATCACGGGAAGTGTTAAAAGGAGATACATGGCCTGACGCGATCAGCTTGTATGTTTCCTAGGTCCACTCAGGGAAGCTGTAATAGCCCATCCCTCTGCCATTGCCCTTTTGCCCAATAGAACATCGCACTACCGAGATAATTCGTTCTTCATTCACTTAGTAAAATTGTGAAAAAATCTCCGTTCGAACGTGTTCCACGGCTGTGCAAATTTAAATTAAATCTTCACCGACACTACTCCATCTTTTCACCCTCCAACTCACTAACACCCGCTTCCGAACCAACACAACGCTTTCGCATTTTTTTCTTTTTTTTTTTTTTTTTTTTTTTGTCTAAACCAACGCTCAGGGGATGCCCCCTTTAAATGCGAAAGCATTGCGTTAATTCGGAAGACGGGTGATAGTTAGTTGGAGGGTGGAAAGATGGAGTAGTGACGGTGAAGATTTGCTTTAAACTGACACAGATCAAAACTGCCGGGGAACACGCTCACAGGGAGATTATTCCACAATCTTACCGTGCGACCAAAAAACGAATTATCTCGGTAATGCGTGGTTCTATTGGGCACCAATGCAATGGTAAAGGGATGGGCTTGGAAAGCTGCCCGAGTAGACTTAGGAAATACACGAACTGGTGGCGTCAGGCCATGTACCTCTCTTGAACATTTCCCATGGTAGAACCTATACAAAAGGCTTAGGCAACCAACATTACGCCGATGCCCAAGAGAACTCAGGGGAGATAAAATGTTTTCGTATCCTATCATATATATCGCACGTCTTTGAATTCGGTCCAGAAGCTCCAAATAAGATCTCGAAGCTCCTGCCCAAATGTGCGAATTGTACTCCATTTTAGGCCTTATATAAGAGGTATAGATCATTCGAAGATCAGATGGGGTGAAGTATCGCTTGCACCGTTTTAAGAAACCTAGGCACTTGGCCGCTTCTTTCGACACATGGAAAATGTGATCATTCCAACGAAGGTCTGATTGTATCGACATGCCCAGAACGTCAAGAGCATCTGACTCCAAAAGATCCACACCATTCATATTCAAGGGAGCTAAGGGACAGTTCATCCGCTTGTGGGTTAACAGGCAACACTGGGTCTTGTTTGCATTAAACTCAATTTATAAGGTGCGTCCCATGAGTGCTGTTTAAGTCTAAAAAAAAAAAAAGACGTTTTTTGATACAACCCTAACAGACACCTTATGTTTATAAACTATTTTAAACTATATTTATAAATTATTATAAAATGATTGCCTACTTTCAGGAGCATTTCATCAATTGAAACTAGTTTATTATTATTATAATTTTTTTGAATGCAAAGCACTTATGGCTTTATAGCAATTAATATAAGACAAAATTATTTCAATTTATTTATGTACTAGCTGAATACCTGGCTTAACTCGGGAGTTGATATAAATAATTTTCGATATCATTCGTCAATTTGAAAAAATTTTTCACAAACTTAAGAAGGAGTTTTGTGGGCATCTTTCAAACCGGTAACTTCGGCGAAATTAACAAAATGTAGCTTCAACATCTGAAAATTATGAGAAAAGTTGGGGAAATCGTGGTTTGTGTGTGCGTGCCGGCAATCGCTTGCAAAAATATATTTTTATGTTTTATATTGTATTCGATAGATTGCAGATTTTTGAAAAAAATCAGAGCAAAAACGAATTCTTGGCAATTCGCGAGGAAACTGGACAAAAATTAAATAAGCACTGAAAATAGAAATTGAAGTGTCCAAACAACGCCAACTTACGACGCAACTGACTTGCGCATGTGTTAATTTGTACTTAAATAAAAAAAAAATAAAAAAAACGAAATGGCCATTTCAGCCCTTGAAAGGACTTTGACCGAGCTTCTTATGATCAATTGTGTTGTGTGTGATGTAAAATGTTTGCACACAAATGATCGAGAACTGGACCTACATGTTTTACGCCGACTTCGAACGGCTTATGTTCTCAAGAAGCTTTTCATGGCAGTTTTTACTCTCTGAGGTTTGCCATTGTCTGCAGAGAGGTGACGGCCGAACAGAAAAATTAATTCAATTGAAAAAACTTTCTGTGTCGGATTTAGGATTCGAACCTGGGTTCTCTGGCGCAAGAGTCACACACTCTACCCACTACGCCACGGCCGCCAAATAAAAAGAAAGTAGTATATAAATACACATAAAGAAGAAAAGAAGATATTTATCACCCTTCGCGCTTTGCTACGCCTTACTGTATTCTGTAGTACAGCGCCCACTGGGGTTCAAGATATTGCAAAATACATAGCGCCAAAAGACTCACCGCATCCGAAAACCACTTATAAAAATCATACTTATCGGATAAGTTGTTTTGAGTTTATTGCGGTATTTGTACAATAGCGCCCTCTGGTTTTAGAGATAGAATAAAAAAATAACGCCAAAGCCCTTTCCATACTCGATATCAAATCCTATTTATCCGAAATACAAATTTGTATCTAAATCGCATGAGCGGTTTTTAAGTGTTTCACGATTTCTTGAGTGATTTGTACTACAGCACCATCTGGTGTTGAAGATAGCGCAGAAAAAAAAGTCCAATATACCCACCGTATCCGAAAACTCCAAAGTAAAAATTTTCACGCAAATCGGATGTACAGTTAGGAGTTTTTCGACATTTTTAGAACATTTGTACTGCAGTTCCCTCTGGTGTTCAATACAGAACCAAATAGATAAGTCATAAAAACTACCGTACCCGAAAACCCCTAAATACAAATTTTCATGTAAATCGGATGAATAGTTTCGGAGATAAGCTATAATAATAAAATTCGTGGAACCCGATACAGCGCCACCTACCGGGTCCAATCGCGAATATGAACCATCCAGGCATCCACTTAAGTACACACAAAAAATTTTATCAAAATCAGTGCAGCCGTGTAGGAACAGTTTAATAACATGCACACGTACAAATTTTACAACAGCGCCCTCTAATTTTCGAAACAGAGCAAAACAGATAACGCCAAGTAAGTTGCCCTACACGAAAATCCTTTAGTTAAATTTTTCATCCAAATCGGATGAGCGGCTTCTACTTTTTCACGATTTTTCTTAAGAGATTTGTACTACAGCGCCCTCTGGTGTTCAAGATAAAACTTGTTTATAAGTCATGAAAACTCACCGTTTCTGAATATCTCTATATACCAACTTTCAAGCAAATCGGATAAGCGACTTAGGAGTTTTTTGACGTTTTTTAAGATATGTGTACTGCAGCGCCCTCTGGTGTTCAATATAGAACAAAGTATATAAGATATAAAAACTCACCGTTTCCGAAAACCTCTATATACCAACTTTCATGCAAATCGGATAGACGGCTTAGGAGTTTTTCGACGTTTTTTAAAATATTTTTACTACAGGGAACTCTAATGTTCAAGATAGCACAAAAAAGTTAAGTCCAAAATACTTACCGTATCAGAAAACCCCTAGATTCCAATTTTCATGCAAATCGGATGCACGGCTTAAGAGTTTTTCGAGGTTTTTCAAAATATTTGTACTACAGCACCCTCTGGTGTTCGAGATAGAACAGAGTAAATAAGTTATAAAAACTCACCGTATTCGAAAAACTCTACTTACAAATTTTCATGCAAATCGGATGAACGGTTTCGGAGATAAGCTAAAAAAAAGAATGCCTGGAACCCGATCGCAGCGCCCCCTACAGGGTCCAACCTTTTTTATTGGATAAAAAGGTGGTCGTAACCTAGCCTATGATATGGCCGAGGATATAAGGAACCTAGATGCCAAGTTTCATTTAAATCCATCCAGTGGTTTTCGCGTGAAGCTTTAACAGACAAACAGACAAAAATTTTAAAAATGCGATTTTCGGACTCCTGTCATTCAAAATGTCCAACGCAAAAAGAATTTCAAAAAAATATTTCATGTACAGATTTTTTTTTACAATTTTATATATATATATATATATATATATTCATTAATCGAATAATCCCTCAAATAATTAATCATAATTTCTATTAATCGACTAATCAATGATTTGACTAATCCGAAAAACTGGTTAAACGATTAATCAGTTAATTTGGAAACTGATTTATCAAAAAACGAAGTACTCAATTAATCGCTCCAACAAAATAATTAACCTATATAATTTCCTTATTCTCTACTACAAAGGTACTAAGGTTTTTGCAGTGTTTCAGAAATTTATTGTGATAAAAAATGGTCTTTTTATAAAAACTTGATTTCAAATACTTTATGAAAAAAAGGCATTTTTATGTTGCTATAATGTAAGTACTTTTTTCTACTGGGCTATTGAACATACCAGATTGTTCCTCTCTTAAATACCGGAGAGTGATAATTAACCCTATGCTTCTAATAAAGATAAAAGTGAGCTCACGGCGAGACGAAAATGGAGATCTGAATACGGATACACAGTATGTGCTGAGATTGTGGAGATGGCACTTCTACAATTTACTTACTGGTGACGATTCCACCAATGCCGCCCATGGAGAGCGCAGTTCAGAGCCACCAATCAACGATGACGGAGTGGAAGTACCACCACCTAGCCATGAAGAGCTTCGAGTTGCTATCCAACGACTCAAAAACAATAAAGCAGCGGGTGCTGACGGCCTGTCAGCTGAATTGTTTAAAACCGGCGGCGATGAATTGATAAGGCGCATGCATCAGCTTATCAGCAAAATATGGCTAGCATGCCCGACTATTGGACCCTCAGCGTACTGTGCCCTATACATAAGAGAGGAGACCCAACAATCTGCGCCAGTTATAGAGGTATCAGTCTTATTTCCATCACATATAAGGTTCTCTCAAGCATACTGTGTGAAAGATTAAAGCCGATTACAAAAATACTGATTGGACCTTATCAGTGTGGCTTTCGACCTGGTAAGTCCACCATAGACCAGATTTTCACGCTACGACAAATCCTGGAGAAACCTACGAAAATCAAATTGACACACACCATCTCTTTGTCGATTTTAAAGCTGCGTTCGATAGCGCGAGAAGGGATTGCCTATACGCAACAATGTCTGAGTTCGGTATACCTGCAAAGTTCGGTATACCTCCGTCAAGGTAGGAAATGACCTCTCCAAAACCTTCAATACCGAAAGAGGTTTCAGGCAAGGCGATCCACTGTCTTGCGATCTCTTTAACATCATCATGGAGGGGATCGTACGAAAGGCCGGTGTGCATCGTAATGACATCATTTTCTATAAAGGTGTCCAGCTCCTTGCGTACGCTGATGATATTGATATTGTTGGCAGAACCAAGAGAGATGTTACCGCTGCTTTCGCCGCTATCGAAAAGGAATCAGCCAAAGTGGGTTTATCGATAAATGAGGGTAAAACAAAGTATATGCTGTCTACAAACAAGGGAGCGCGGCGTTTAGACTCCCACGTTTCATCCGGCAGCTATAACTTTGAAGTAGTCAAGGAGTTCATTTACCTTGGCACCGCCATTAATACCAACAACGAAATCAGCCTGGAGATAAAGCGAAGAACAATAATTGCTAATAGGTGCTAATACGGGCTCAGTAAGCAACTAAGTTCCAGAGCCCTCTCTCTCGATCGACAAAACTAACACTCTACAAGACGCTCGTTCTACCTGTGCTGCTTTATGGCGCTGAGGCATGGATAGTTTCGCAAACTGACGCAGCCGCTCTGGGGGTGTTCGAGAGAAAAGTTCTTCGCAAAATCTTCGGTCCTGTTCGAGTCGGCGATGACTATCGCATCCGAATGAACCACGAGCTGTATGAGCTCTACGAAGACATTGACGTAGTTCGGCGTATAACTGTGCAGCGACTACGCTGGCTGGGTCATGCCCATCGTATGGACTACGAAGCTCTAGCGAAAAAGGTGCTCGAGGCTAGGGTCGTTGGTCAACGACGACGAGGGAGACCATGCCTCCGATGGATGAACCAGGCTGAGGAAGCCCTAACCGCACTTGGTGTATCCGATTGGAGAAGGCGCGCGCAAAGCAGAGGCGCCTGGTGAGAGCTGATGAGGTCGGCCGAAACCCGGACACGGGTTGTTACGACCACCTAAGTAAAGTAAGTAGAGCTCACGGCGAAATAGTTTCAATAACATAAAATTAAATGATGTTTAGTTTAGTGAAGGTGTTGATAAATAATTTTAAAAACATTTTTATTACATGCATAATATGCTATGCACTGCACACGGGACACCAGTATTTAAAGTAATATGAATATAATTGCTCTTTATAGGCTTCAAAATATTGCAGTTATTGATATTTGCCGTTGCTGCCCATCCCTAACTTAAAGTATTAACAGCAAAGCCAATATCGACAGAGGAAATCCTATCATAAGCAAGCCAAAACCTATAGCTCACGACGTCTACAGCAGTCCCAGAAGACAACCACTAGTAACCCAGCAGCAGAAAATAAAACAAGTAACATTGTATCATATTTTATTAAGTTATTATAAGTTTTGTTTAGAATATTATTAGTGACAATTTGGGTGAACGTCAAAGACCAACGTCTCAGACGAACATCACTGACCGCAACGAAATTCCTTCTATCCTTTGTCTCCGTGCTTGTTGTAAAATCACGATCCATCTCCTCATACCCTATTTAATTCCTTATCTCTGTGCTTGTTGTAGAATTACGGTCCAGCTCTCTTTTCCTCATATCAGACTTATTTATACAGGACCGGCTGTAGAAATGCGATTCGACATTTATCAGACGCCTTTAGAATCTACCAGCCTTGCCTTCTCCGGACTTGTTGTAAAATCACGGTCCGGAATCCTTTATTATATTCCAGACATACCTTCACCGGGCTTGTTGTACAATCACGGTCTGACCTCTACCAGATTCTCTTTACTCCAGACAACTGTAGAACCAGAATCCACCCTTACCAGACTTACACTCCAGCCAAAGGACAGGGACATTAGCTAGAGAAATTATTGTTCTTGTAATTGACGCTGAGCTATAGGCGTGAGCGCCTTTAATCATTGTCCGATGGTATAAAATTAAATCTATATTTAAGAATCGATGGAAAATTAGATGTAAGTTAGATTAAGAGTTAGATTATTGTTTAATGAAGACGTTTATTGTCACTTAAACAATCTAAATAACAGCGTTTAATTTGGTGTCAAATAAATAATTTGTCAAGAAGCCCTGGTTCGGCTAGAACCACCACGGCCGGAAAGCATGGTGACACATAAATATTTTAGTAGATTATACATGAACACTTTATAAGCAGCTAAAGATTTCGAATATATTTCAATACCGCCGTGGGAGGGTATTTTAGCTTTGGTACCCTGCCGAAGCTCCCTTCCTTACTAGTATTAGGAATTAATAAATAATTGCTACTATTAATAGAATAGTACGGATTCGGTTATTTTATAAAATTTTTATTTTAAATGAAACTGTCGTACAGTGTTATTAGGAAAAAACACAAGATTTTTTTTTTAATCATTCGTGGTTGTCAACAGAGTTGTAAAGAAAAACACATGATAGGATTATAGTAGAACGTAATAAGCTTGAACCTGACTGCCACCAAAAATACAATTGCTACCTTATGTTGTTAGAGCTGATAACACATAATATACGATTACTTAAACAGAATTTAAGAAGCTTGTCATTCAGTCAAGAAGTGGGGTGTGTCACCAAAGCAATAATTTTATTACCAGTGAATAAAAATAGTTTACGTACAAATTTGGGTCTAATCTCGAGAACTATGATAGTTTCTCATAGATTTTTTTTCTATGTATTTCAAGAAAAATGTACACGCAGAGAAAAAATATTTTTATATATGTTTGGTTTCAAAAACAAAATATTTAGAGGGAACCACCTAATGATTAAGAGCTTTCCTTCAATAGCATTATTTTTCGATAAAAGAAGATATTAGTTGTGTCCAACATTAGCCTTAGCTAAAAACTAACGTCTTCATTAATATGGTTGTGACAAAATAGAATTGTGTGTTTCTACCCAATAAAAATATATTTGCATCGCTGTTAAACTCAAAAGGAACAGAACTCTGCAAATTTAAAGCAAACAGAACTCCTTTCTTTTATGTGTTTCGCCTAGACATACATATAGCTGTTTCTTTTGCACTTGCACGAAAAATAGCGGAAAACTTGTTGCTTTATGCGCTGGCTTGTAACAGTTGCCAAGTCTTAGCGTCATTTTAAGTTTCAAGCAGCTGCGCCAAACGTGTTGAAAAGTTTAGCTCTTGTGAAAAGTGTTTCTGAAAATGTTTGTTTATATTAAAAGTGTTTGTGTTTTCAAATTAATAAAATAAAAAACAAAATTAAAGAAGAAAAATAAGGCGGTTCAGCAGTAAAAATAGGTGAGTTTTGAAGCAACTTTGCTGATAAAGCGGGTGCTTCGCTGGCAAAAAGTGTGCTCCGCTAGCTTATTTACTGTTTTCTAAACATATTTTGTTTGCTTCGAACGAACAATTACTTCTAAGCAAATATTTTGTAATCACAGTGAAAAACTTTTGGCATTTCTTATGCTAAAATATGTTTCCAAGCAAATATAGTGTAATCATCGGTAAATATGTTGTTCTTAATTATCGTTTTGAAAATAATTGCATGACTGCAATTAAATTATGTATTCTGCAATTAATATATATTTGTCCGTGAATATTTAATGTTATTCTTGACTAAATTATATTTCCAAGCAAACAAATAGTAATAGACTAAAAGTGTTCTCAGTCCATTCATAATTACATTCTATTTATATGAAAACATATTTTCTTTAAAACAAATTATATTGTTTTTAAATTTAAAGAACAAGTGCTAAGGTACAATTAAATAATGTTAAGATGCAAATATAAATATAAAGCAAATTGTATTAATTAATCATATTATATGTGGAACCAATTATGATTACATGTTTCCAAGAAACATGCAGAAACATATTATACTTCCTGCAAATTATACTTGGGAAGGCCTATTATTTTTCAGCGTGTAGATTTAAAAAATGCCAACCATTTTTTTTTCTTAAGTATCATTTTCGACATATCCTTAAGAACACGTACTTTTAACTTTTTTAGTCATTTGTCCATATAAACCCATATTAACTCAAATATAAGGCAAATAATCTTGATTATGACTTTGCCCATACTATTACATATGTTTAGAAAAAAAACAGTACATTAAAGTTTTATCACACTGTATGTACTGAACCAAAAACGATCATAAAATCTAAGAGTTTTTTGTCTTAATTAATGGGTTCCATATACGAGTAAATTGATTCAATACAGCCAGAAAAAGAAAAAATTTTTAATAAAAATATATTGAAATTTTATTGATATTGAAAAATTTTTATTGAAATTTATACCGTACCAAAAAGATATAAAGAGTCAATGAAAATTAATTGCCCTGTAAGAGTGCAAGTATATCATTAATATTTATACATACCATAATACATAATAGATATAACAACCACTGTTTGGTTTTGAATCGAAAGGGAAATACAGAACAGAATATTAAATGAAGAATTCATGAGAAACCATATGTGAATTATAGTTTTGAATTAAAATAATGTGAAGAATAGAGCTTCGCATGCAAACATACACACATAGAGTCAATCAGCTAAATTTCTATGCAACATAAAAGCTTCAATGTTTGTGCAGCTTTTTAACAAGGCATGTTGTTAATAATTTTTTAAAATTTCGTGTATAAAACTTAAAATATTTCTTATAGCTTTGTGATATTATGACGCGAGATGTGAACATCGTACTATTTTTAACACCAGGTGAAAGCTACACATTTCGTACAACTTTTCTACACGGGGAAAACCTTAAATTTCGTGTTTGTTGTGAGTTTCAGTACGCGAGATATGCGAATCAGGTATGAGTCTAGCTACACCGAGTTAAAAGCTTATGTTCAATTGAAAAAAAACCTAGTTTAATTTGTAAGCTGGTTTTGGCAGTTTTCAGCCTCCTAAGTACTTCATCAAAACGCGTAAGTTTTACATGTTGACTTGTCAATTTTTATTTGGGTGATAAATTAATCAAGTATTTGGTAATTTTTTATACACTACTTTTAAAAAAATTGAATTTCAAAAATATACCACTTTTTTTGGGTTTTAGTTTTTTATTTTACTTTTTTTTGAAGCTGCCGCCGCCTCCTGTTCTGTAATTTGCTTGACTGAAATCGGTAGCAGCACAAATTTTTCTTTTTTCAAATATCAACACCGATTTTTTTTTAGATATTTATGACTTCTCGGCTTTTCTTGCTGCTTGACGTCTATGATAACAAGAACATTTAAAAAATTAAATTATATTAAATATCAAATATAAAAATTTTATCTTAGCATTCCGTTGAGATTCGAACCCACATCAACCGATACCACTGTGTATGAAGTCACTACACTACGCATAGAGCCAAGCTCATTCGTTACGTGAAGTGATTTATTGAATATTAATTACAACTGAAGCTATGCTGCAGCAAAAACAATAATCTTTTAAAAGATTTCTGCTGTATGGCGATCAACAGAATACTGCGACATACTGCATCTGTTAGTAGTGCATCTGTTAACATAGCTGCAGTTATGTCAGCAAGTAATAGCAAGGCTGCTTGGATCAGTGGGTAGAGCGATGGACTGGCACCAACAGTTCCAGGTTGATAAAATGTAATAAAATTTATGTGTGTTTTTTAATTTACTTTATGTTATTTTTGAAATTAAAAGTAGTTTTATTACAAAATTATCAAATCTATCCTTCTCTCGTGTGTCTAATGACGCAGCTGTGTTTTTTTTTTTTGCAGAAAATATCTCTAAACTATGCTTAAGCCATCCATGCTAGTTGTTTTTTAATTTTGTATGTTTGGATTTTGGGCTTAGGTGAATCAAATATTTTTTTTTTTGCGTTTTCAAAGCAATGTATTAAACAATAAATTGCCAAGGTGAATAAGCATAAGTTTATAATTCCCATACAATTTTCTTTACCCAAGTCGACGTTGGTGATTTACCTATTGCCTTTTTTCTCGGTGTGTTCTCGTTTTCTCTGTGTAAAATTCCTTAGAATTCAACTTCTTAATCATAAATCTTTTTGTTTCTTTTCTTAAGCTTCACAAAAATGTCTGTTTAATTATTTAATTATCTGGCTTTATTTTAAGATACCATATTTGATCTAGTAAATCTCTGATATTTTATAATCCTTCGTTTGTTTTTCACATAGGCCCGAAATGCTAATAATAATTTTATGTTTATTTCCTTTCAAAATTACATGAAAAACTATACCGCACGCAACTATTTAAGCCGCTGTCCGTGCGAATAAAAATTTAGTCAAAATTTTAGCAGAGAAGCCCAAAGTTCCGAAATGTTCACATATCGAAATAGAGAAAATCAAACCTGTGTGATGCGTCAACTGCATCCAGTGATAGAAATTACTGCTACACACGATCAGCTACCGCTCAAAGATGAAAACTGGGCAGAACGTTGGTGTACGTTACCCAAGGGATTTGACAAGATTTTTGAACGTCTTTCAAAATTTGAAATCCGTGATGATGATGTATTCGTGGAAGGCTTCATAAAAAGTGGCACTACCTGGATGCATGAAACCGTCTGGCAGCTGATGAATGGACTTGATTTTGACTATAAAACAACAAAAGGGGAACTACGTAGACATTTTCTGGAGTAAGCCAAATTTGCAAGATTTTTAACAACAATCGTAACTATTAATGTTGAGAATTTCTACAGATTTAACGGCATATTTTTGGGCTGTGAAGATAGAATTTCAAAGTTTGAAAACCTACCAGGACCAAGACTATTCCAGACAAATTTACCCGTAAATCTGTTGCCCAAAAAATTTTGGGAGAAAAAACCAAAGGTGAGTGCTTTAAAAAGCTGTTAAGCGGAGTTGTTCTCTTTAATGTGCATTAATTTTCAGACAATTTTTATTGCGCGCAATGTTAAGGATGTTGTCGTTTCCGCCTACCATTTCGTGCAGTGGATGAGCTTGTGGCGTGGTACTATGGATGAATTCGTGCAGGATTTCATGAATAATGATACGATTAATACGCCCTTCTGGGCTCAAATAGTGGATTTCTGGAAGCTACGTAATGAGCCGCATATCTATTTTGTAACCTATGAGGAGATGAAGCGTGACTTGGCTGGAGTCATTAAGAAGTTGTGTGTATTTTTAGAAAAACCAGCGCTCACTGAGGCAGAACTAACTGCACTGGTAGAGCACCTGTCGTTCAATCAGATGAAGTGTGAGTTTCAATAGCTTTTAAAATAATTCGAGTGTTTCGAAAATAAAAAAGATAAATATTTTCAGGCAACGACAAAGCGAATCCCTCTTCGAGTATTAAAAAAGGTGCACCTAAACAAGTCGATTCAAAATTGGAGTGAGTTTCATATTCGATATTTGTGATATTCTCATTTTTTTTTACTATATATATATCTAAACATTTAATAGATTTATGCGCCGTGGTATTGTGGGTTCTTACAAGGATGAGCTGAGTGCCGAAAATCAAAACTTATTGAATGAATGGTCTCGGAACTTTTTGGCAAAACATGATATTAGAGAGGAAGACATTTTTGGCAATTTTTAAAAAGAGAACTAATTTTTAATTTTATGTTAAACTTATAATTATAAGCAAAAATTTAATGCTGCACTCTGTAAATAATAGTAGCTTCTAAATAAATTTTATATACATATGTATGTCATAAGAGATAAACATTTTTGTGGAACTTATTTTAAAACTAATTCGGCTACTTCAGTATGGCCAACATTAGTATGTTTGAAATAATTTATCAGTAAAAAGAATGTTTCCCCAAATAAAAAATATGGAAAATTTGAAACGATCTACCTTTACTATTTTACCAATTTTTAAACCCCAACGCGTACTGCATAAGGAGTATATTCAGCCCAATTATGAAAGATTGCCTTCCGGGAGTTGTAAAAGGGAGTTTCAGTTTTTTAAGACAGAGTTTAAAAACTTTTTGGAAAGTTTTAATACAAATTTTTTCATAAACCGTTAATATTCATGAGTGTAAAATAAAAAAATTAAATGTCTATATCTGCTATCATAAAAACGGAAACTCCCTTTTACAACTCCCCGGAGGAAATGTTCCATAATTGGGCTGATTAACTTTGTCATTGCGTTTGTAGCGTGGCAGGTATAGAAAAGTTTATATATATTTGATCAGCATCACCACTTGAATCGATTTCCGTGTGTCCGTCGGTCGATCCGAATTCCCATACACAGGCCGTCAGTCCGTCTGTAATTTTAAAGCTATCGTGATGAAATTCAAAATTTAAGCTTCTTTCTAAAAAATTAAGAACCAGTTTGAAAATGAGCCAAATTGGAGCCTCCCATACAGACTGACTTTATTTTAACTGTAAAATCTCTTAAAAACACACAAAAATTTGAGATTCTTGCACTTGAACTTTTATTTTCAATATAAATCCTGACTATGAAATTTGGAAAAATCGGATGAAAACCACGCCTACCTCCCATACAAAGTAGCTTTATATTAACCCTAAAATCTATTCAAAATCTACTCAAGTTAAAAAAAATGTTTTGCAATTTTGCACATAGGCTTTGATATTTAATATTGTCCATCACTAAGATATTTGGCAAAATCGGTTAAAAACCACGCCTGCCTCCCATACAACTTGGCTTTATTTTAAATGTCTTGAATTTTGCACATAGGCTTTTATATTTAATATTAACCAACACTACGATATTTGCCAAAATCAGATGAAAACCACGCCTACCTCCCATAAGACTTGGCTTTATTTTAAACGTAAAATCTCTTCAAAATCTGCAAAAATTAAAGAAATGTCTTTAAATTTTGGATGGAAACTTTAATATTTAGTACTAGCTGAACCCGGTGTGCTTCGCTACCCCTATAGTGATAAAATAAAAAGTATTTAGATATTAATTAAAGTTTGGCCAAAACTGGTGCAGTTGTTCTTGAGTTACTGTGCAAAAACAAAAAGAAACTAAATATTGCGCCATCTGTCGGACGAACTTCAAACTACACAGAAACACTCCTCAAGCCCCATAGAGCACGTACATAAAGTTTGGTCAAAATCGGTGCAGTAGTTCTTGAGTTACGGTGCAAAAACACAAAAAAAACTAAATATTGCGCCATCTGTCGGACGAACTTCAAACTACACAGAAACACTCCTCACGCCCCATAGAGCATGTACATAAAGTTTGGTCAAAATCGGTGCAGTAGTTTTTGAGTTTAGCCATCACGAACATACACGTAATTTTTATATATGTATATAGAGATAAACCATCTCTATGATATTTGGCAAAATCTAATGGAAACTCCTCCTACCTTCCATACGAAGTGACGTCATCAACTGAATATCATCATGTCTGTATGTAGCCAAATTTCACCCGTTTGTCCGACCTATACCAAAATTTTGCATATATATTCTGCGGTTTAATATGAAGTCCTGAGGCTAGAAAAGTAGGTGTGGCATTTTACTTTTAATCGAACACCTTCTACACCGTGTGTCTGACTTAAACGAAATTTTGTACATATATATTTCTTGGTAATTTGAACAGTCTTAAGTTTATAAAAATGGGTGGTTCTATACAGGAGGCGTGACACTTTAGTTTTAATCTAATTGCATCAACACTGTTTGTGCAATTTCAACCACATTTCGCATTTATATTCTTTAGTATAATTATAGCCTATAAAAGTAGGTGGGGTTAGACATGAGTCCGTTGGTCTGATTTCAACCAAATTTTGCAGATATGTTATTTGACATTAGGAGCAGTCCGTAGTTAATAAAGTTGGCGAAATTAGGCAGTGGGGCATGGCACTTTAATTTAAAACGAGCTTCTTCTACAGCGTTTGTCATATTTCAACCAAATTTTCAACATTTATTATTTGGAATACTAAGCTGTGATTAGTCTAGAAAACTGAGCGGAATCAGACTGAGTGCGTGGCACTTTCGTTTTGATCGAACTCTTTCTACACCGTTGTCTGACTTCAACTAAATTTTGCAAATATATTTTCCAGTGTAATAAGTAATCTATAGTCCAAAAATTTTGATGAAATTAGGCAGTGGCGTGTCAATTTAATTTTAAGCGAACTTCTTCTAAAGTCTTTGTCCGACTTCAACCAAACTTTTAACACATATTCTGTCGAATAACGAACAGTAATGAGTCTAGAAAATTTGGTGAAATTAGGCAGGGGGATTGGCACTTTAATTTTTATCGAACTCCTTCTACACTGTTTTTCTGGCTTCAATCAAATTTTGTAAATATATATTATTTAGTGTAATGAGTAGTCCACAGTCTGAAATTTTGTCGACAGGGCCGTGTCACTTTGATTTTGAGCGAACTTCTTTTATAGCATTTGTCCGAATTCAAGCAAATTTTCCACACATATTCTGTGGAATAATGATCAGTCAGTAATCTAGAATATTGAGCGGAATAGAGCAGGGGGCGTAGCACTTTAATTATAAACGAAATTCTTTTACACCGTTGGTATAAACTAAGCCAAATTTTGCACATATATCCATTAGCATAATGATCAGTCACGAGCTTACAAAATTATTTGGAATTAGACATAGGGACGGGGCACTTTATTGTTAATCTAACAGCTACACCGATGTAACGACTCCAACCAAATTTTTAACGTATCTTTTTTGGAATAATGAGTAGTCTGTATTCTAGAAAATGGAGCGCGGCATGACAGGGGCGTGCCACTTTAATATTAAATGAACTTATTTAATATTTAACAACATTATTAGTTTTATAATATATACCAAACGAAGTGAAATTTCTGTACCTGATGTACCAAATGTGTGTATATTTCAATATGTAAAATTAAAGTTATTGCAAAAAAACGTAGTTTTGGCAAATTTTCAAACGCCATTTTTGAAGCCTTTACCTGGAACTTAGCAGATATACATGCAATAACAATAGAGTTCAGCTACTACAGCTTTATCGCACTTCCTCAGCATTAACCCATCTAAAGCCACTACCCAGTAATCATTGAAAAAAAAAATGTCAATGTTATGGATACCCGTGACCACAAACAAGTTAATGTGGGAAAAATTTACCCACTAATAAATGGGTTGGGCTGCTCAGGGACAACACAAGACGTAACAACTAACCATGCGTATACATAGATCTAATTACACAACTAATTTTAATCTACTTTTGAGTTGACCTTTTGACAAATTAACATCAAAAACGCTACAATTGTTAACAAACGAACTCATGCGACTTAAAGGAGCAGTAGCCATATAATTTGTTCTACTAAATGGAAAATAAATTAAGTTGTTAGCGTTTCTACTGCTTCTACGGTTAGTGTTAACATTTATGTGAGAAAGAAGTTCTGGAGAATCGAATACACCTGTAATGAGCTGGTGTAAATATACGATATCTGCCGATTTCCTTCGATCACCTAAAGACTGCATTTTTAACAGTTTTAAACGATCCTCATAAGGAGGAAGGTCTAATATGTCAGTTCCACTTAAGCCCCTTAGAGCAAACTGAACAAAACGTTTTTGGATTCTTTCTATTCGATCAACGTGCACATTGTAACTTGGGGACCAAACTTGACTTGCATACTCTAAGTGAGGACGCACGATTGCATAATACAACGTTGTAGTTGTAATCATGCTATTAAATTCTTTGGCCCAGCGTTTTACAAAACCAAGCATTGAAGATGCTTTTTTACAAATATTATCAATATGAATGTTAAACGACAGCTTAGAATCCAGATATAAAAAATACGTTTACCTGAGAATTTTGTCTTTTGTCACATATCCAAAACTCATTAAAGTCGGAAAGTGACACGTGGAGACCTTTCCTAGTTAGTGCAGGAACAAGTAAAAAATGTTAATTTCCACAATTTTACCTTTACAAGACCTTTACTTGTAAATATGATAACACAGTTTTTATTAGTAAAAAACAAAGAAAATAATCAGATTTAAAATTAAATAAACTCTAAGCATTCCACATTAGTCAGCCCAAGTTGGCATAACTTGCATTAATATAATTTTTAATAGAATATAAGGTATGTTTCATAAATATAACACCACTGCGAAATTTAAAATATTTTTGTAACGGCCAGTTTAAACAATAGACAATGTTTTGCGAATGTGGTCATCTATGCACAACAACAATAGTGAGCAAAAGTGAACTCTTTTCTAATAACGGTACATTGTTTATTGCTTAATATCACTTTTGATGCTGTTTCATATTTATAACGCCATTTAAAAATTTTTAATAAAAACGATTTTCATGGAATTTATCAAAAAAGAATATATTAAATTAATTTTTCATTGGCTCCAATAATATTGACAATGCGATTTGGCATACTAGCAGGTCCTTTTTTTATGTGTTTGAATCAATTCTACTCCATTCTTCGAAAATCACTAATTTCCGTTCTTTCACGTTGCCAAATTGTCTGTTATTTTTATACACCTGGCGTACAAGTACTCCACAAAAATTCTCGATGGGATAACAATCTGAAGAGTACGCCGGCTACTACAATAAATCAATGTTATTGGCCTGAAACCAACTCGACTTACGTAGATTGCCGCATTATCTTGCTGGAAAACTAGTTGTGTCTGTCCATTTTTTTCCAAAAGTGGAGTCAAACTGCTCTTCAGCACACGACTGTAGCCAGCATTCTTCATGCCTGAACTTTCAATATCAGAAAAACCACCCGACACCATCACTTTATCTCCACCAAAACTTCTTTTTGAAAACGGAAGGGGCTCGCGGCGTATGTCGTATTAATAATGTCAAAATCCATCCTGGCCATCAAGATTCCATTTTTCCTCATCGGATAAAATGACATGTCAAAATTAAACTAAAACGTGGGACCCTTTTTTATAACATTATAGAAAAGCTGACTGGTAGTCAATTGGTTCCTATGTTTCTTCTTGCAAATTTCAAACTCGTTCTCTTATGTTTGCTAGCAAGAGCAGAAACACACTTCATAAGTTCACTACGGATATGCTTACACTGATGTAGCACTCTCCATACCGGTGTTCGGGTAACTTTTACAGCAACAAAACTCCGCAACTCTTTTAAACTGTGTGTAGTGTTGCTCGCAGCTCGGATTATTTTCCGCTGATCGCAGTAAAAGGATTTTTTTTTTTGCCCGAACATTTTGTTTTGCCGTAATTTTGAGGTTTGTTAAAAAAATGTTGAATCACTCTATGGCTGTGATTAATTCTACGCCCGATTTCCTGAATTCAATAGCCTCTTCTTTAAGAATTTTTATTTTTCCCATTTTTTCGCAAGTACGTTGGGTTGCACGAGGTATTCCGGTCTAAATTGTTTTCTATTGTTTTTACTCTCTACACTTAAAACGCAGCAGAAGGAATAATTGCAAGTAGCGTTATTAATACGAAACAGCATTAAAAGTAATATTTAGCAATAAACAATGTACCGTTATTAGAATAGACTTTGGTCTTGCTCACTACTGTTGTTTGCATAGATGACCAAATTCGCAAAACATTCTGTTTTGATTAAGTTGGCCGTTACAAAAATATTTAAAATTTCGAAGTGGCGTTATATATATAAAACGCAGCTTATAGTCGAACTTCTATGCTTGTGTGAGTTAATCTTCATTCTCGATTCTTGATAACGATGAAGCTACAATGCTTCCCAAACAAACAATTTAGTCTGTGTTTTAGCATAGAAGGCGAAAGTAATGTAATGTTCACATATCGAGATAGAGAAAATGAGACCAGTGCGACGCGTCAACTACTTCCAGTGATAGAAATTGCTGCAACACACGATCAGCTACCACTCAAGGATGAAAACTGGGCAGAACGTTGGTGTACGCTACCCAAGGGATTTGAGAACATATTCGAACGTCTCTACAACTTTGAAATACATGATGCTGATGTATATGTGGAAGGTTTCATGAAAGTGGCACTACGTAGATGCATGAAGCTATCTGGCAGCTAATGAATGGACTTGATTTTGACTATAAAACAACAAAAGAGGATCTACGTAGACATTTCCTAGAGTAAGTAAAACTTACATGATTTTGTTAATAATTTGATCTGTTATGTTAAAATGTTATAAAATTAATGCAGGTTTAACGGCATGTTTGTAGGCTGTGAAGATAGAATTTCCAAGTTTGAAAAACTGCCAGGGCCAAGGCTATTTCAGACGCATTTACCCGTCAATCTGTTGCTCAAACAATTTTGGCAGAAGAAACCAAAGGTGGGTAGTATCAACAAGCTATTGATTAGAAATGTTTTATATTATAAGTGTTCATTTCCAGACTGTTTATGTGGCACGTAATGTTAAAGACGTTGTTGTTTCCGCCTACCATTTCGTGCAGTGATGAGCTAGTGGCGCGGTACAATGAATGAATTTGTGCAGGATTTTATGAATAATGCTACGATAAACACGCCCTTCTGGGCTCATATAGTGGATTTCTGGAAGCTACGTCATGAGCCGCATATCTATTTTATAACCTATGAGGAGATGCAGCGTGACTTGGCTATTGTCATAAAGAAACTGTGTGTATTTTTGGAAAAATCTGCGCTTACTGAGGTAGAATTAACTGCACTGCTAGAACATCTGTCGTTTGAGCAAATGAAGTGTGAGTATTTTGTGTTTCTAAAACAGCTTTGAAACAGTTTTGAAAAAAAAATGTTTTCAGGTAACGAAAATGCAAATCCCACTTCAAGTATTAAAAAAGGTGCACCTAAACAAGTCGATCCAAATTTGGAGTGAGTTTTGAGTTAAAAATTGTATTTTACCAAATTTTTTTATTTATAATCATATTACTACAGATTCATGCGTCGTGGTATTGTGGGTTCTTATAAAGATGAGCTGAGTATCGAAAATCAAAACCTGCTGAATGAATGGTCTTGCAACTTTTTAGCAAAACATGATATTAAAGAGGAAGACATTTTTGGCAACTTCTAAAATGAGAATTTATATTTTATTATTTGAAAAACTTAATAAATTATTAGCTTAAGTTTAACCTGACACTCTATAAATAACACAAATTTTTTTATTGGAATTTTTTTTTTCTAAACAGATCGTATGGAAAACGTACACGAAAAAGTTTGCCCACCACTCCTTTACTAATGAATGGGATATTCTATGAGTCAAACGGTAGGGCTGCATTGCTTAAACACTCTAATAAATGGTAGTAAATAAACAAGGTTGATTAATATAGGTTAAGTCACTTGAGAGAAGCTCGGTCGAACTGTCAGAATGGATGAAAGGAAATACAGAAAAAAAAACCTGAATCTGTACAATTTTTAGCTAACAGCTACGAGTACTTTGACAGTTCGAGCAAAGGCAAAAAAAGAGCGCTTTTCTCTCAAGTGGCTTAACCCATATTAATGAACTTTGGTAAATAAAAAGGAAACAAAAGTTTCCTATTAAAGTTGCTAAAATGCTTTGTTTTAAAATTAAGTTAACTATGTAAAATTAATTTGCGAGATAAAGGCCTTTAGCTAGATAAAATTAGCAATCATTGTATGAATGTGTGGGAAATAAATTCAAAATATAAAAAAAACTATGCAATGCGAAGAACATACGCACAGGAATGCAACGAAAGCTAGATGTCGCTAAGCTGCAATTACAACGGACTGCCGAAGCCTACTCCGCTCAACTCTCGGTTAAGCTCAACCAACCAACCTCTGGACCCGACGACGCCGGCGGACTTTGGGCGCATATATCCCACTCCATGCGTGCTGCCGCTGAAGAAGTCATTGGTTTCCGGCGCCCGCAACCTCGGAACCAATGGTATGATCAGGAGTGTCGCATTGCGACTGCAGTAAAAAACGCCGCTTATAGAAAAACGCTGCAGTCAGCTGCAACGCGAGCCGTGCGAGAAAACTACCGCGAAAAGAGGAAGGAAGAGAGGAGCCTTTTCAGACGCACTTGAGACGGCACTTCTCCAATTTACTTACTGGCGACGATTCCACCAATGCCGCCCATGGAGAGCGCAGTTCAGAGCTACCAATCAATAATGACGGAGTGGAAGTACCACCACCTAGCCATGATGAGGTTCGAGTTGCTATCCAACGACTCAAAAACAACAAAGCAGCGGGTGCTGACGGCCTGTCAGCTGAATTGTTTAAAACCGGCGGCGATGAATTGATAAGGCACATGCATCAGCTCATCAGCAAAATATGGCTAGAAGAAAGCATGCTCGACGATTGGAACCTCAGCGTACGGTGCCCTATACTTAAGAAAGGAGACCCAACAATCTGCGCAAGTTATAGAGGTATCAGTCTTATTTCCATCGCATATAAGGTTCTCTCAAGCGTACTGTGTGAAAGATTAAAGCCGATTACAAAAACACTGATTGGACCTTATCAGTGTGGCTTTCGACCTGGTAAGTCCACCATAGACCAGATTTTCACGCTACGACAAATCCTGGAGAAAACCCACGAAAATCAAATTGACACACACCATCTCTTTGTCGATTTTAAAGCTGCGTTCGATAGCCCGAGAAGGGATTGCCTATACGCAACAATGTCTGAGTTCGGTATACCTGCAAAGTTGATCAGACTTTGCAGAATGACGTTGAGCAACACTCGCAGCTCCGTCAAGGTAGGAAATGACCTCTCCGAAACCTTCAATACCGAAAGAGGTTTCAGGCAAGGCGATCCACTGTCTTGCGATCTCTTTAACATCATCATGGAGGGGATCGTACGAAAGGCCGGTGTGCATCGTAATGGCACAATTTTCTATAAAGGCGTCCAGCTCCTTGCGTACGCTGATGATATTGATATTGTCGGCAGAACCAAGAGAGATGTTACCGCTGCTTTCGCCGCTATCGAAAAGGAATCAGCCAAAGTGGGTTTGACGATAAATGAGGGCAAAACAAAATATATGCTGTCTACAAACAAGGGAGCTCGGCGTTTAGACTCCCACGTTTCCTCCGGCAGCTATAACTTTGATGTAGTCAAGGAGTTCGTTTACCTTGGCACCGCCATTAATACCAAAAACGAAATCAGCCTGGAGATAAAACGAAGAACAATAATTGCTAATAGGTGCTACTACGGGCTCAGTAAGCAACTAAGTTCCAGAGCCTTCTCTCGATCGACAAAACTAACACTCTACAAGGCGCTCGTTCTACCTGCGCTGCTTTATGGCGCTGAGGCATGGGTAGTTTCGCAAACTGACGCAGCCGCTCTGGGGGTGTTCGAGAGAAAAGTTCTTCGCAAAATCTTCGGTCCTGTTCGAGTCGGCGATGACTATCGCATCCGAATGAACCACGAGCTGTATGAGCTCTACGATGACATTGACGTAGTTCGGCGTATAACTGTGCAGTGACTACGCTGGCTGGGTCATGTCCATCGTATGAACGACGAAGCTCCAGTGAAAAAGTTGCTCGAGGCGAGGGTCGCTGGTCAACGACGACGAGGGAGACCATGCCTCCGATGGATGGACCAGGCTGAGGAAGCCCTAACCGCACTTGGTGTATCCGATTGGAGAAGGCGCGCGCAAAGCAGAGGCGCCTGGCGAGAGCTGATGAGGTCGGTTGAAACCCGGACACGGGTTGTTACGACCAACTAAGTAAGTAAAAAAAAAACTGGTTAAATGAAACTGCTTAAAATTTAAAAAAGTTCTTTGTTACTAGGTAGCATTCTTTGACTGGGAGAGAGGTCTAAAATTGAAAAGAAAAATATTTTAAATTGCCCATCATTCCTAAATTTTAGTTTCTACTGGGCATTAATACTGCTTTGCAGGGATAACAACCATGGGCGTCCGCATAATATTTCCTAGGGAGAGAAAAAGTCTACGTGGAAAGTTTATGTATTTGGGAATTTTCCAGGAATTCTCAATAAAAACTAGTGAGGAATGGAGCTTTGGCAGGGTACCGAAGCTAAAATACCCCCCCGCAGTCGTATTGAATATAATCTGCAAAAATATTTGTGTCATACGCTTAATTTAATTTTACCTTAGCTGCCACATAGAGTAATTTGTAAACAAAGTAAAATGCCGCACCCACTTTTCTAGTATAAAGACTCCACATTTTAGCGAAGAATGTATGTATGGGTTAAATAAACGACGTGGGCGGAACTTGGGTACATACAGACACGATGTCATTCAGTTTTATATATTTATGGAAGTTTTTTAATTTTGATGACGTCACTTTGTATTAAAGGTAGGCGTGGTTTTCATCCGATTTAGCCAAATATCAAAGAGTGGCTTATGTTAAATATCAATGTTTGTATGCAAAATTTCAAGACATTTCTGTAATTTTTGCAGATTTTTAAGCGATTTAACGTTTTCAATAAAGCTACTTTGTATGGTAGGTAGGTGTGGTTTTCATTCGATTTGGCCAAATATCATAGTTATAGCCTATATTATGCCTATGTGTGAAAATTCCAAGATATTTCTGCAATTTGAGCAGATTTTTAAGGAATTTTACGGTTAATATAAAGCTACTTTGTATGGGAGGTAGGCGATAAGGCGATAAGGCGTCTTATCCGATCTTTCCAAATTTCATTGCCAGGATTTATATTGAAAACCAAAGCTTATATGCTAAATTTCAAAGAATTTCATTAATGTTTGTGGATTTTGAAGAGATTTTACGTTTAAAATAAAGTCACTTTGTATGGGAGGTAGGCGTGGTTTCGATCCGATTTTGCCAAATATCATAGAGATGGTTCGTATTATATATCAAAGCTAATTTGCAAAACTTCAAGATATTTCTTTAATTTTTATGGATTTTTAAGAGATTTTAAGTTTAAAATAAAGCCACTTTGTATGGGAAGTGGGCGTGGTTTTCATTCGATTTTGCCATATATCATAGAGATGGCTTTTATTAAATATCATAGTTTATGTGCAAAATGTTAAGACATTTCTTTAATTTTTGTGGATTTTTACGAAATTTTACATTTAAAATAAAGACACTTTGTATCGGTGGTAGGCGTGTTTTTCATCCCATTTTTCCAAATTTCATAGCCAGAATTTAGATTGAAGGTCAAAGCTTACGTGGCATGTTTCAAGGCTTTTCTTTAATTTTTGTGGATTTTAAAAACATTTTACGGGTAAAATAAAGTCACTTTATAAGGGAGGTAGGCGTGGTTTTCATCCGATTTGGCTCATTTTCGAACTTGATCTTCCTTTTTTAAAAATAAACTTATATTTTGAATTTCATTGCGATTACGGCTGTAATCGTAAAACGGACACACGAGAATCGACTCAGGAGGTGATGCTGATCAAGAATATATATATTTTTCTATACCTGCCACGCCTCCTTCTTGGCGTTACAAACGGAATGACAAAGTTAATATACCCCTTACGCAGTACTCGTTGGGGTATAAAGATAACCTATGTAATTCTATTTTTCTACGGAATTTTCTATATTCTATTACGGAATTAACACCGTTCCACTCTGTGGAATTTGACCGAACTATCAGGACAAAATTCTAAATTTTTGCAAGATGATTCCTTTGTTCATTCTTAAAAAAAAAAATTGTTCAGTAATTAGGGTGTATCTGAAAGATCCTCCTTTAGCCAGTGTGCTTATAAAATTGGCTATATTGAAAAATTAAATAAAATAATATTTAAACAGAATATTATATTTCAAAATCATGAGCTACTGTCATTTTCAAAAATCTACACTGTTAAAATTCTTGGACTAAATTTTAGTAAGTCCTGTACTGTATATATTACGACACCGAAATTGTATTAATATTTAAACCACGCCAAATACTAAAACTAAGTTTTATTCCCGCACGGGCTTAAATTGCAATACCCGATATGGATTAAAAACATTTTTACAAGTTGTATCCGATTTTAAACCATAGCGTACTAAAAACAAAACTGGTTTGGTTTACACAATTTATTTGTTTTTTTTTCTTTTATACTATACATTTTAAACTAACTTCTATTGTAGGTTTCGAAAAATCCGCCAGGTTAGCAACTGAGTTGCGCCTGCCTGACCAAAGCCAGGCAAAAGGAGGATGGTTGGCAGTAGATGCATGGAGGCGTAATATTCGAGGATACGTCTTGTCTACTGTCGTAAAAGAGAAGAGCTCACCAGAGCTCGGTGTAGTGGCCAATCTGGTAGCAGGTCACTATGGTAAATCCTTGTGAAAAAGCCTGCGATGGAATAGCAATGGCCCAGAGAACTTGTTAGCACGGGGATAGTCAAGCCCGTCGAATGAGGTAACCTTATCTATCCATGGCAGGGCCATACATGGTCTGTATGGCCAACAACGATTGGTTATTTTGTGTCTTTTAAGACACGGCAGAAAGTCGACCTTGTGTAGTTATGGCACAGGTCAAAAATCGTAGGCACTTCGTTTAAGGTATGGTAATTTACCATGCCTTGGATTGAAGTGCCATTCAGATACGAAAAAGTGCTATGTGTGCAGTGAAATACAGAAATTCTTAATGAATTTCTTGTCTCATTTGCCGGGATGTTGTAGACCCCCATTCGGCGGGACCGAGTTGCCCAGGTGACTATCATGGGTTGGCTCTTAGGGGAGACTCGTGCAGGCTGTGGTTTGTCCACATCGGTTGCACAGGTCTAGAGTGACCGGCGGGGTCGCGCAGTAGTACGACCGGGCTGGCATACCTGCTTAGTATGTAAGAGATTGGATAGGTCTCGTCTTTACCAGTAGATGGCAATGAAGGTACGCCATCTACCGGTAGCCAAACTGGTATTATTAAGGGCAGTATAGAATTCTTATTGCATACTGCTTTTACAGAATAGGGCACAGGGCAATGCTTTTGTGTTTATGAATGTGTCATCTAGTACGTGGTACGTGCTCTTCTAGGTGTCACTTGTATAATACTTGCACATCCTTTTTGGTTGTGCATTTTTAATACTATATGTTGGATTCATGAACTATAACTCCAACGTCTATGGACTCAGAGGAATTAAGCCTTAACGGCAGGGGTTCTCTTTAAACACATAGCGGATTTCTGTAGGTTTCGAACTCACGTCATCATTGAAATGAAAGTAGTAAACGTTGCATGTGCGCCATAATCAAATAAAAAATTATTCACAAAAATTGTATTATAAAGCTTTGTTAACCGAGGAAGTAAGTCTGAATCATAAGACTTTTGAATCTTAACAATCTGAAAATTAAATAATTATGGAAATTATTGAAACATGGCATGGCTTAAAATGTAATACATGTTGTATTGAAACTAATATCATGGCTAACTTAATTCAAAATCTATTCCAATTGTACTAGTTTTTGAAACCGATTTTATTACTTTTTTGTTATTTTGTATTAAATTTTAGGCCGTAGGTACTAAAGTTTGAATTTTATTCCAACTTTATTAAATAAAAATACAACTTTGGCTAAAAAAATTTCTAGTATTTTGTAAATTATTAATCCTAATAAGAAAATGGTTTAAAAATACATTATTCCAACCATTGGTTTAAAAATTACTCCAATATTTTTAACCGTGTAGTGAAACTAGTGCATTTTTCGAATTTTGAGGACTTTTTCGTTTAAATACCTAAATCCAATTAAAAAACGGTATGGAAAAACAGTATGTTGGCAATCTTTACTCCAAGCAAGTTACTCCGAGTGAGAGCATACTTAATAAGTTGGGTATAAGCAGTTGCTCCGTGATTACAATTTTTAAATAAGGATAGTACAATTTTAAACATTTATAAATGAAAATGGTTAAAAATTAAAAGAAGGTGCAGTTAGTGGTTATGCAATTTGTGTTGAGTATCTTGTCTTTCATATATTTTCCTATATGTAAGTGTTTTAATAGATTTATCTTTAATTTCAACTAATTTGGGTAAGTTCGAACTGGGTTACTTCAAACCAAGGCAGACTCTGCTCAAATTTTCACCACGAAAAAAATAGGTCTATAAAATTATGCTATACACCGATAAATAGTTGTGATTTCCCTCTACTTATCGCAACTTAACTACCTAAATAGTTGTGATAATAATTTTTTTTTAGTTTTTCTGAGTTAATGCAATAGGAGTAAGTTTATCCTTTAGTTCAAGATGGCGCTGAGGTTAAGGAGGTGAGAAGGATGCAAATTCAGTCTTAAGATTCCCTGATAGCAACCTATACCAATGCAAAATTTCAGCTTTTGCGGTTTTAGTTCGCAAAAGTACTACAAATTTCCTGGACTAAATTGTTTTATATGCTTAAATTAACAATTCTGCTAAACTTTGATAAAAATCAAATATATTCAGTTCATGGACGTAGCCAAGATTTTGTTTAGGGGAGCAGAAATTATTTCTTCCATGTGATTGATAAATAAATTTAAAATGTGTCAGCCGTATGTTTGTAACAAAAAATAAACTAAACAATAATAAATATTAATAAATTCTATGCTTTTTAATTATAAAAAGAAATGTTTGGAATTTCTAAATTCAATACTCAAATTTTTTTTTTCTTATGTTTAGGGGAGAAACTGCTATCCTTTGCTTAACCCTTGCTACGCCCATGATTCAGCTATATTTTGCTATAGTCATTAATAAGCTCAACTAGCAAACGTACAACAAGCTTTTTCTATTTGCCAAGCCATTCTGTCACATACTTTTAGGCAGTACAAAAGTTCAACTGCTTTTAAATAGTGACGAAAATCCACATAGGTCACACTTTTATAACAGTTTTTTATATAATATCAGTTTTTAATATAACAGTTTTTTATATAATATCGTGGCTCTCCGAGTAAAATAAAATTGTTTGAGTAAATCGGGATGTTTAGACCCTGTAAGAAAATCAACTAATTTAAAAGTAGTTGATAAAGTAGTTTTTTGTCAACCACAACTAGTTGAAATTCTGACTTTTTTCCATAGAACGAGCTAACATATTTTGTATGGTGATGTCCGCTAAATAAGTCAATTGACTTTCGTCTGCATATATATCCAACTACTTGTTAAATTAGTTAAATTAGTTAAATTTTAATTATTTTTTAACTACTTTAAAATAAATCAATTGAAAACTAGTTAATATTTCACTTACTGAAGATGTAAGCTTACTTATCTTATCTTGTTAAGAGGTCTTATTTTTGTGCAAAAATTTTAAATTCTATACATCAAAGAGATCATTTATTTGGCTGTGTATATATTAAAAATATACATAGATTCATTACGTGAATGTAGTTTACGGAAGCAGTTTCCAAAAACGGGCACTCCACCGCCTGGGTTCATGAGCGAAGGTGCCGATCCAATTGATCGGAATTGTGTGAATACTGCGCCTGTAATTTAACACAAGACAGCTTTTTGATGCTTCATTTCAAAATATGAGCTGTCTGCGTGTCTGCGATATTTTCCACGCTTTGCAACCATCAATCATGGTCGATGGACACACCGATATTTTGCTTAGTGCTTATTTTGAGTGTCAATCGCAATGAAGTGATGGAGCAGACTCGACGCCACGTAGGGAAAGGCGTGCGTCTTTACTACTGAAGTGATGAGGTGTTTGCTGAATGGTTAAGCAATGCATCAATTTCCGCACAAAGTTCAAATTGTCCAATGTTTGCTAAACACTACCAGTTTGTAATATGAATATCTTAAATTATAAAGAATTTTTAATCGTTTCACAGGGTTTTGAGGCACTCTATCAGTTGTAAAGTATGTTTACTACGTCTGTCTTGCAGCTCAATGTCGTAAATAAAAAAATACGTCTTTTTGAAACAAAATGTTAGTGAAGCATGAAGTTAATAATATTTGATGAAATAACATGGTTAAATACATATAAACTTGTAATCTAATAAAAATTTGCAATTAAAACATGCCAAAATCAGAGTATTTGCCGCCTTAATATAATTGAAAGTAATTCATATACTAGTTTATTTTAAACTAGTTTTTTAATTAGTTGTTTTTAAAAACAAGTTAGTTTGTTCCTATAGCGGAGTTAATGATGCCATCCTATATTATCAAAGAAGATCTTCTGAATAGAGTTAACCTTTTCACAAATAACCTTGGAGGCAATTACATGTTACCTTCGAGACATTTACATCATCATTTTGTATCACAAATAACCACACAAACGATAAGTAAGACACGAGAAGCAGCTTAAAAATTTTTTTTTATAGGAAACAGTAAGTTGCACTAATAAATTTTTTGCTAGAGTAAATTTCAACTGTGTGTTTAAACATACATTTTTTAACATTCTTACTCATTAGATTTTTTGTTTGTAACTTCTTAAAAATTTGAATTTTGAGAAACTGGCTGAATTTTGCTGAATTTGGGGTCTATGGGGGGTATCTCTGGTGGGCATTGGTTAAAAAAATTTAAATTTATTTACAGTTAATTACATATTAGCATTATATTGCAGTTGAAAATTTAAGTTTGATATTTGCTTCGTTTGGAAGATACAGCGCTTCAAACTTCGTGAAAATTAGCCTCATAGTACATATGTATCTTAGGGTGGTCGTTATTTGGTTTTTTTTTTTAAATTTCAATGGTGGATGGTTGTTGATTAGCTCCAAATGTCAAAAGACTACTCTTTATTTTATTCAGATTTTTAAATTGTTCCCTAAATCTCACTATTTGCTCATTTGTCCACCTCCATACATTTCGTGTATTTTAAGCTTGTTGAATATACATTTCCCATTCTTACATATTTAAAATCAAAGAAACATCAATTGAACGAACTATTGAAAAGATTACAAAAAAGTGATTCCAACCAGTTTTATAAAGAATTTAAACTTTTAAAAATTATGACACATTAGAAAATTCTACCAAAGCATCAGAAATCCCACACGTTCTCAAATAGGACATATATCCCAAAATGAGTCGGAAATCACATCACTGGTACCATGCACCCTGCATCATTGTCAGCGAACGACTGAATTATAGTGAGCTTTGTGTACATATGAAAAGTAACGGCCAGCGCTACTCTTCCGTGCAGAGAGTCTCTGTTTTGAGCACTGAGTAACATTTTTTTAGCAAACCAAAGCAACCTTCTGCTAGCTGCAAGCAATGACAGCGTCGAAGCTAATCATAAAATGACTGCTTGTAAGAAATTGATGAAAGTTTTCACTAAAATAAAACTTTTGCGAGAAAATCATTGATCCTAGATATATGACAAATATGTGTTTTTTGTCCTAAAATCTATAGAATTGACCTTAAATCGAAATAACTTTTAGTTATTTTTCTTCAGTGTTACTTCTCTTCTCATAAATTGTTCAAGCCATGATACAACCAAGGTAGGCTCATTTTAATAAAGCTGTCAAAAGACAAGTTTTCCAACAAAAAAGCTGTGAGGGCCTTAAACGTGAGATGCTAATGGCAATAATTCAGGCCTGAGCACGCCCATGGTAGAATAAAAGAAGGTATATTGAAGAAGCCAAAATTGTCAAAATCAATAACTCAAATCAATCAATAAATCAAATAACTTTTTTTTTTACATTTTTCCAATTAAAGCATTTTATCGTTTTCAGATTTTCCATGAGCTATCAAATTCGTTTTAACAGTTACGGCAGTCTGCCTCTCCGAAATGCATCTGCCTTCTCTTAGTCTACCATGGGCGCGCCATAGCTCACTGAGCGCTCTCTGAGCGTAACTTTTCACATGTACAGAAAGTTCACAACACAGGAGAATATAATTCAGTTGTTCGCTGACGGTGATGCTGTGATTAGCTATGTCGCTTTGCGGTGCAAATTATATGAACTCAGTATGCGCAATTTGAGAGCACACCAATACTAACAAGATAATATGTGACTGTATTAGAATGCCCAGGCCTGCAATAGTTAATTTGACATCTAGCTTTCCTTTTTTGTAGTTTCTCTCCAAGCTGAGCCTACCTTATTAATGTGTCATATTTCCAAACTTTGAAAGATTTAAGTACTTCAACCTGGCAGTACTGAAAACCTTCATATTAAAACAGCTAATTGTTTTGATAATATTATTTTAAAATTTGTATATTTGTCACGTTATCAATAAAAGAATAATCTATTTTCTTCGATCGCTGGAAATTTAGTTTTTATTCATCATAATCTACCTCTTCATAATATTGATTATTCATTTAATTTAGTTTATAAATGAATTTATCATTATCAAGTGAATACTGAAAATGTAATCTAAGTTTTTTGGAAGATACCTTGTAAATTGTTTGTTACTTTTGACATTTAAATAAAAGCCACCCTAATTAGTACTTATTTAATTGTTGTTTACTTAACAAAAATTTATTTAAATAAAATAATTTTAAGAGGCCGGTCGGATACCGGATACTGAGTTACTATCTGGCATCCGGCCGAATAATATATTTAGGCATCTCTAATATGTAGTATGAATCCTTTTAGGACATCTTTTTTTAATGAAAGAAACTTTTTAAGAAATTTATGCCTTGTACAAAAACAATTGGAGATTACTTTCTTTTTATTACTTTTGGAGCACTTATCAAAAGTTGTGTTATTTATTTTTGTTCACTATGCCAGGACTTTGCGTTCAATGGAACAACAAAAGTAATTCCATTGATATCTTTATCGTTGACCAGATATGCAATATACAATTTCAAGTTAACTAACAGAATATGTTTATATAAAGCGTAAAGATATATCTAAAAACAAAAATAGCATAAAAAAACTCAGTCCGTGTATCGAAAATAGTTTCTCTGGAAACAACACCAACAGATATCAACTTTATCAACATTTTGGCATTACTTGCAGCCTCTAATCTTTTCGCTTTTCACTCTACATAGTTGTTTTTGATAGAATCAACTTGTAGTAAACATGAAGATAATGATAATCACAATGAATTGGCAACAAAGAAGAAGAAGGCACATATATAAAAAAAAAAAATTTCGGTCACAAAATTGCTTAAGCCCATGAAAGACAAAGAAATGAGTTTGTATTAATTGCTAATCCAACAAGAAAAAGACTCTACTGTCAACAATGGGAATTTTGTTTTCGTTTTTAAGCTCAGTATGCTGTAGAAACGAAAACAAAATTTCCATAAGAAGTACATTGAGCTTTTCGACAGCGAACAGGCAGCGGAATTTTTTCGCTAGGTAGTACGCTTTTGAAGGAAAAAATTTTTTGTTCAATGTGGTCAAGTGCACAACCATGTGTGGAGCATTAAAATGTCAGAACTTCGCTGGCATTTATATGCCCATACATTTAATTGCCGCAAAATTTTGACTTTCAACAATAAAAAAAAGCAGTAAGTATGTGTTGATGTTGAATTTGTTGTTAAACAAAATTATTTAGTTAAATAAGTGCTTTTTCTCCACACAAAAAATTTTGAATCTACACCAAAATTTCGCGTGTAGAAAATTTTCGTTCCTACAGCATACTAACTAAGCTTAGCTTTACAGCATACTGAGCTTTACTCTAAACAATCCAAACACAAAATAGATCTATGCTTATAAAAAGCTTCAAATCGTTGCATTTGCAAAAGCTTTAAATAAACGACAACCCTTCTTTCATTTACATTGAAAACGAAATTTAAAAATGTAATACAAGATGTATTAAAGTTGATATCATGACTGTCGAAATTCAAAATCTGTTCCAAGTGTACTAGTTTTTATAACAAATTTTATTACTTTTCAGTTATTTTGTATTAAATTTTAAGCCCTAGTTACTAAAGTTCAAATTTTATTCCAACTTTATTAAATTTAAGTACAGCTTTGACAAAAAAAAAAATTTGTAGTATTTTGAAAAGTAAGAGGGCCGTTTGATAATTCAGTGAAAAATGAAACAAAAAAAGTTTTATTTCTCAATATAGTCTCCTTTTAGCTCGATACATTTCGTCCAGCGTTCCTTCATCCATTTTGATCCCATCAGAAAAATACGTTTTCGGAGGTCCTTAAAATGTTTCCTCATCTGTTTCGCTGATGAGCTTCTCTCTGGTGGCGAATATTTATATTTATTAGATAAATTATTTCGACATTTAAGATTAATCTTTTACATGCCGCATGAATGGAGGAAAGAACAACTAACATTGTTCAAATGATATATTAAATAAATAAATAAAAGAAAAACAATCAGTAAATAAAATAAATAATTACGAATTACATTGCAAATCTAAAAATTACTACGATATGTTATTTGTAAAATGAACATTAAAAATTAAATTAATTTAGAATAGCAATAAAAGAGATTATATGTAAGGTTTGAGAGAAAGAAGATGTTCAGAAAAGATAGAAGGGTGTTAAGAGTAGTATTCGAAAATTAAATTTTTAAAGACCTTCATATTTATGACACTTTTGGGATTATTATTAAGTAAATTCCATCCCAGCAAAAAATTTCAATGCGCATTACTTGTATGCACATAAAGAGCGCTTTATTCTCCTTGCAAGTAGTGCAGACTGGTTGACGTGTTTACCTTGTAATCGAAATGCCCTGGTTCAAACCTTTTTTCAAACCAAATTTTTCGTTTTTGTTTTGTTTTAAAAAGTTGCTTATAATTTTTTCTGTTATTATAAACCAAGTTTTTCACCTAAATTGTGGCGGCCATGGCATACTGGTTGGGGTGCTTGGCTTGTAAGCAAGATGCCCGGGTTCAAACCCGTGGCTGGGTGATTGTTTTTTGTTTTGTTTTAAAATTTTTTAAATATTTACGTATAGCGCCCGGTTCTTGCAACGTTCTTATATAAAATACAAGGAGAACAAAGCGCTCGGCTCTCGCTACGATTTTATATTTTCTACAGCGGGAGCGGAGCGCATACATCTGATGACATGACTATGTTAAAAAATATGCTATATACAAGGAGAATGAAGCGCTCTACTGTTTTTTTGAAGCGCTTCAGATGCGCTAATGGAACGCTCGCTTTCCTGTTGGGATAGTCTTATCGCACTAACGAAAAACAATCTACTTGAGTTTTTCAAATTGTGTGTCGGAATAACAAGGTTCATGCTTCTGCTTGATCTACAGAATTGTAGCTTTTCCAAAAGTTAATTAGGACAACGCGAGTGTATGAGTCTATGCAATTTCTTGTATCAAAGCATTTTTTATTATTTAAAAGGGATGATATATGATCAAACTTCTTGAGACCGTAAATATATCACCCTGCGTTATTGAAAGCGACTAGAAGTTTGTGTAAGAATCTCGAGTCGAGTTTCCTAAAAACATCTTCCGAATATGTTATGATTGGCTATAAATAAATAATATTTAGCTCACTCATGAATTAATGTGATCTTCGCAGGACACAAGGTCGAGTTGATTCGATAACCAAGATTAGTGGCCTTACTGACAAATTTGAACTAAATGTTATTGAGGAAAATTGGTTTCTATAAGAAGCCTTAGAAATCGGAGGAACAAAAAAATGTGAGAGGGTTTAGCTGAAGCATGTTTTCTCTGGCCCATCCAGCTACCATATATAGATCTTTATTTACTTTTGCACATAGCTCTTTAACAAGTCCGGTGTCCGGGTCTTGACATATAAAGTTGCAGATCATCAGTATAGGCATGCATGGTTACATGACTGCATTTAATGGAAAATCATTAACAAACATAGTGAACAGAAGAGGGCCAAGAACTGATTCTTGTGGAACTCCACTTGAGGTTCTCTTACATAACGAGAAATTATTCCTAACTTTGACTCTTTGAGATCTACCACCTAAATTGCTTTCCAAAAAACGACATGCTGTAGCCGAAAATCCGAAAAAGTATATATCTAAAGCTTTCTGAGCAAAATAGCATGATTCACAGTATTGAATGCCTTTGAGAAATCTAACAGACATAGCAAGCTTAGTTGGCCATTATCATATGGCAGTCTTAAGTCATCCAGAACTTTTGCCATCGCAGTTGAACAGCTGGATTCATGACAAAAACTGGACTGAAAGTGTAACATAAGACCGAATGTGCGGGATATGTGGCGGGAAATTTGTACAGTCATTAAATTAAATCTTAGATATTGAGGATAGTATGCTTATTGGTCGAAAATCAGCTAGTTCACAAGCATTGGATTTTTTGCTTGCATAATAATATAGAAATAAGGGTATAATTGTTGCCACTTTGCTAATCTCAGGATATGTTGAGGTTGTGAAGCAGTGACTTATGATGTGAGCAAGTGGACTGAGTTTATATGACTGTATACATTTAAGGAATTTTGTAGAAGAACCATTTCCCTGGTAGCAGTCAATTGGATTTTCTTATTGCAACGAGCAACGTCAAATTCACTAATTGAATCAAATTGTAATTCATTCAGTATATTCGAAGAAGCATTTGTAGAACTAGCAACAAAAAAATCAATTAGTAGATTGGGATCAATACGGCATGCTTCAGGTTCTGTTTTATAAGCACCTAAGCTTCTAATATTTGACCAAAGCTGCTTCGGTGGTAATGATTGAATTATCTTGGACATAAAAAAACTTCTGTTTAGACAACCGAACAACGATCTTCATATCTCATTTTTTTATGTTGTTGCCAGTTCAAAGCCGTCGGGCTTCATATCCACTAGCTATAAAATCTATTGCGTCTTTTTAACCCTTTCACGTGTAAGGGACACATGTGTCCCCACATAATTTTCACAATTTATAGTAATACTGTTTAAGTAAAACCTTTTTCAGATTTATATTTTTAAATTTTACACTAAAATAAAACTATTATCTGTCAAAACATTATCAGCGCGAAAAGTAAAAAAATAGTTCCACAAGACGTAAACATTGAATTATATTTTATTATTATAAATAGACTTTTTGGAAAAGCTTTTCTTTAGAGTTATATTCACAGGTGAGTACAATTATCATTTTATTATATAGTTTTGGTTTTCTGTGTAAAAACAATGCATATTATGCAGAAAAATGCATATTATGCAGAAAAATGCATAGGGACGCAGGTGTCCCTAAATGCATCAAAGGAAACTTTTGGTTCAAACGAATGTAGTTTTTTGCCTTGCTATTATTTTTAGCTAATAATATTTCTTTCATGTATATATATATTATATGCAGATCATGTCTTCATATCGACGTTGAGAGTTTTAGCTGCGGGAAGATGAAATTTTCCAAGTCTTGATGGCTGACAACAGCGACGACGAGGATGGTTTATTCTTTGATGAAGAGTGTCAACCTTTTTTAGCTCAAGATATTGATGCGGGTATGTCTACTGTTTCAATTGAACCAAGCTCAACACCTCTAGAAGATAACATAGCTGCGAATCAACAGCCCAGCATAACTGCTCCTTCTTTCACCTGGCGAACAAATTCATTTTCAACGCACAATTTTCATGAGATGCAAGGGTATGATTTCGGTGAAGTGCACATTTTAGATCACACTTCTGGCAGTTGCAAGCTTTGAAAAATTGATAGATGACATTATTGTTCGTGAATCCATATGTTACGCTCAACAAAATGGCCGATCTTTTACCATAACTAATGAAGAAGCAAAAGTTTTCTTCGGCATGAACTTTATAATGGGGTATTATTGCTTATCTACATTCAGGAGCTATTGGTCTTCAGATCCTGACATGGGAGTATCTTGCGTTGCTAATGTAATGCCTATAAACCGCTTTGAAGAAATACTTACATTTTAGTGACAATTCTAAGGAAACAAATAGGATCGACTCCTCGTATGATAGAGCGTTCAAAATTCGACCTGTTATAGATCAGTTCAACCAAGCTTTTCAAACCGCTATGTCCAATAGTAAAATCCAAGCAATAGACGAACATATGATCAATTTCAAGGGGCATAATATAATAAGGCAATATGTCAAAAACAAACCAATAAAGTGGGAGTTCAAGATGTGGTGTATGGCAGACTCTTCTACTGGCTATCTATTTCAGTTTGATTTGTAATACAGGAAAGAAAAAAGATGCCCCTGAAACTGGATTGGGTGAATCAGTTGTGTTGCAATTGTCTGAAGGCTTACAGGGTATAGGTTGTGAACTATACTTTGATAATTTTTTCAATTCCCCTAATCTTCAGAATAAATTTATGAATATAAAAGCATGTGGAACAGTACGCTCAAATAGGAAGAACATACCTAAAAACATACCAATTGATAAAAATATAATTCGCGGAGACATTTTTGAGGCCAGCAGCAATGGAATATCTTGCATAAAATGAATGGATGGACAAAGCTGTATTTTTATTGATAAATTTCTTGTCACCCATACCGACAACGACCGTCAAGAGGCGTGTTCAAGGTAGTGGTGTAAAGTATAATAAAAATACGGGAGCGGTCGATCTCATGGATCAGAGAAAAGTGTATTATGGAGTGGATCGAAACGCAAAAATAAAATACTACCTGACATTATTTTTCTACTTAATAGATATTGCGACAAATAATTCATATGTAATTTATTGTAAGTTGCATGAAGCAAAACGTGTTCAAGGAACTTTACTTTCAAGCCTAGAATTTCGACAGGTAGTGGCTCGTTTACTTATTGGTAGTTTTTCATCTCGGCAAAGAACTTTGCCGTCAACTGTTATGAGCAAGAAGCAAATTTCTTACTCACAAAAACGCGGAAAACCTTTACATGTTATGGTAAAAGTGATTAATAGAAAAAGATGCGTACAGTGTGCCAAAAGTGGTTTTGAGAATCGCACAAACGGCACATGCTCTACATGTAATGTTCATTTATGTTACTCTTCAGATCGTAATTGTTTTGTTGAATATCATAAAATTTTATATTTATTGTTAGTTTCTACATTTAATAATTTATAATTTTTACCATAGTTGGTGTTTATTTTGCAATAAAAGCGTTCTTGTTTTTTCCACCGATACATTGAAAAATTTACACCTTAACGCATATTGGGACACCCTTGTCTCTTTCGCAAAAACACAAAAATATACAGAAATCTTGTCTTAAGTATTAGTTTTATATTAAATTATACCGAAATAAATAAATATAACTAAACAAAATCGTTTTTACTCTCTTAGATTAGTTATAAACGTGAAAGGGTTAAGGCCAGTTTTACAGAATACGTAAATCAGGCACAAGTGTTATTGATCACACGACGGTTTCGCAATGTTACATGTGCATCAAATAAATAATTTATATTATTAATGAAATAAGCAAGTCTTTTGTCAACTGAGTTGAGAAATAAACAGTCAGACCAATTTATCTCATACAAGTCACTTATCAAGGAAGAGTAATCAATTGCTTTATAATCGCGATACTGAATTACAGCCTCCAATGGCGCTGGGCTAAGGTTTATGTTAAAGGCACAGCAAATAAGGTCATGATCTGATATTTGGTCAAAAATCAAAAAGTTCAAACACAACAAAAATGTCTCATAAGCTTGGACAGGCATTATTTGCGAACCGTGTTGGCGTTTTAGTGCTTACTATATTGAGTCTCACTTCAGATAGACTATCTAAGAACTTCGTAACAAGGTTATAATTGGATAAAATATTAATGTTAAAATCTCCACATAAAACAAAATGTACGTAGTCTCTATTATGGCTGCTACCATACCATTACCATTTCTGGTGTGATGACCTCATTTGGGCGTTCAGAACGTTCGGCCTCACTTCTTCTTATACGACCGCATCGGAATTCAGTAAACCACTTGTGAATCATTCCAATCGATGATGCAGAGTCCCCATAGTATTTATCAAGCCTTTCCTTGGTTTTACTAGTGTTTTTTTGCGCAAGAAGTAATACTTGATGAGCACACGAAAATAACTTTTTTCCATTATTGCCAAAATTTACAAGATCCTCTGCTGTCAATGGTTGCCAAACATAAATAAAGCGTCTTACATCTGCTGAAATTTTGACAGTCGTCTATTAGCAGATGTAGTTGACAGGATTAGAGTTGCACTTAAAGTTACTATGCGGAAAATGTAATTTTTTATAAATTATCAAACGGCCCTTGTATTAATTCAAATAAAAAAGTAATCAAAAATGCATTATTTAAACCATTGTTTCAAAAATTTCTCCTAGATTTTTAACCTTATACTTATTTACAGTTCTTACCAAAATTTTCATATTTTATAACATCTGAAAGTATATCTTATCAAAATGGTATAGTATTTTATAACATCTTAAAGTTCATTTTAAGTGCATATAAACAATCATTAGAAGCTAAGAGATAAGGTTGAAAAATAACAGAAATTTCTGCAGATACTATTAGTGTTAAATATTGTTTGAAAGAGGTAGGTGTCGCCATGATCAAGTATCGCGAGAAGACAACCGAAGCTAGTTTGGCACGTCAACGTGAAATTATTGAAATAGCTGTTTCACACAATCAGCTACCATTGTTCAAGGAGAATACGAACAGCACAGAACGTTGGTGCACACTTTTCAAGACATTCGAAAAGCTATACGAACGAGTGTTAAACTTTAAAGTTCGTTGTGATGATGTGTTTTTGGTAGGTTTCATGAAGTGTGGCAACACTTGGATGAATGAGACACTATGGCAGCTATTGAATTGCCTGGATTTTCACTACGAAAGGAAAATAGATGATAAAATAAAACTTTTTCTAGAGTTTGTTTCTTTTCTTGTAAGGACTTAATTTTTGATATTGAACAAACTCATTATAGAATAAACTGCTGGTATCCTACACACCCAGATGCTTTTTTAGAATTTGACCAACTACGAGGAAGACGTGTAATACATACACATTTACCCGCTAGTCTATTGCCCAAACAGCTGTGGGAGAAGAAACCCAAGGTGCACAGGTACAGAAGTGGTAAAATAAGTTTTTGATTTTTATGTGTTTAATACTAGATTGTATATATGGCGCGCAATGTCAAGGACGTTGTAGTCTCCACCTATCACTTCATGATAATGATGAACGAGTATAGCGGTAGCATAGATGAATTTGTACAGGACTTTATGAAAAATAATATTATATATACATCCTTCTGGGCTCACGTTGTGGAGTTTTGGAAGCTTCGTCATGAGCCGAATATTTTCTTCATCACCTATGAGGAAATGAAGCGTGACCTGGCTGGAGTCATTCAAAAGCTGTGTATATTTTTAGAAATACCAAAGTTAACTGAAGTAGAGTTAAAGAAATTGATTGAGCATTTGTCGTTCGAGAAGATGAAGGGTGTGCTTTTATTTTGTGTTTTGTTTTTTTTTAGGATTTTTCTTATATATGATAACATTATCTTTTTAGTGAACAAAGTAACGAATCCTAGCCTTATACTACAGAATAAAAGCAACATTTCAATTAATGCTAATACTGAGTAAGTTTTAAGTGTGTTTATGATTGTGATGGTCTTAGTTTTAATTATTCGTTTTTTTTTATTTTTAGTTTTATGCGTCGTGGTATTGTGGGTTCCTACAAGGATGAATTGACTGATGAACATCAACGTCAGCTGAATGAATGGTCTCGCTGCTTTTTGGAAAAGCATGGCATCAAGGAGGAGGATATTTTTGGCAACTTTTGATTTGCGCACGGAATTTTTTTACTAAAGGTGGTGTAACATGTCAAGTGTACCCGCCTTAAAACTTGATCGCTGCGATTTTGATAAAACTTGGTGAAGGTGTTCTATTCTTGGTCTATGTTAAGTGTGTAAATGGGTGATAGGATAAATGCAGGGGCTTAAATTTTGGTGTTTTTTTTCGACACGACTACGATATGAGTCTAGTACCATTTGATTTTTGAAAATATACTTCAGATTTCTTCCATAGAATTTTTTGCCTCCATTTGGAATAAAGAAATAATATGAATCGATTTATAAAATTGGTTGTACTTCAAAAAGGTGGATACATATATAATTTTCGAATTTTCGCATATGTTGACATTTCAAATTTTTTCTTTATATATCGCCAAATTATAGCTTATTCCTTTATTTTTAAAATAATAACAGGTCATTCAATAAGTCCGTAGGATAAGTAAGAAAAAAACAAAATTTTGATAAAACTCGATTATATTATTCAACATAGTTGTCTTCGAGAGCGATACGAGTGTATCGATTTTCCAACTTTTCGATACCACTTTTATAGTACGATTTCTCTATCTCGTCAAAATAGGCCTCAGTTTCAGCGATTACTTTATCATTGGACTTGAATTTCTTTCCAGCAAGCATTCTCTTGAGATCTGAAAACAGGAAAAAGACGCTGGGGGCCAAATCTGGAGCACACGGTGGGTGGGTAAGCAACTCAAAGCCGAATTCATTAAATTTTGCCATCGTTTTCATCGATTTGTGACACGGTGCATTGTCTTGGTGAAACAACACTTTTTTCTTTTGCAAATGTGGCCGTTTCTTGGCGATTTCAGCCTTCAATCGATCCAAAAGTGCACAGTAATAGTCACTGTTGATGGTGGTTCCTTTTTGGAGATAGTCGATGAATATTATTTCTTTCGCATGCCAAAATACAGACGCCATCACCTTACAAGCCGACTGTTGGGTCTTTGCTCGCTTTGGATTTGGTTCGTCGACTGCTGTCCACTCAGCTGACTGTCTTTTGGATTCTGGTGTGTAATAGTGAAGCCATGTTTCATCCATTGTCACATATCGACGATAGAATTCGATTTTATTGCGGCTTAACAGCACCAAACACTCCTCTGAAGCCTCAATTCGTTGTTGTTTCTGGTTGACTGTGAGCTCACGCGGCACCCACTTTGCACAGAGGTTTCGCATCCCTTCAATTTGCGATCATTCATAACCAATTTGTGATTTTTTTTTTTATGTTTTGTGGAAGAACTGTCTGATTTGGGCGTCCACTGCACTCTGCATCATTTGTGCTGGTACGACCACATTTAAATTCAGTAATCCACTTTTCTACCATTTGTCTCGATGGAGCAGAGTCCGGATAATGTGTATCAAGCCATTGTTTGGTTTCTACTGTATTTCTTTTCACCAAAAAGCAATGCTTTATTTTTTTTTTTTTCAATAACAATAGTTGCACACAAAATGCTATAGCTCACAAGTCAATTGTCAGATTTTTGTCAAATTTTTCGTTTGAAGGTTGGTACTAAATAAAAATCATATGGAAAAAAATCTAGTCACGCCATCTATGTGTCATCTTATGGACTTTTTGAACGTACTGTTAAATATATCATGATGATATTCCAACATTTTATTTGTCTATTATATATAATCCTAGCTGAACCCTGTGTGCTTCGCTACCCCTATAGTGATAAAATAAAAAGTATTTAGATATTAATAAAAATTTATTTATTTGATTATGAATTAATTATTGCAATGCTTTAGGATATACAATGTTTTTAGTCGGTGTAGAGGTGTAGCTTCTAGAGCAAAGAAAGGGGCGTGGACCACCCACTATTTACATGGCATATAATCCTTTTTAAGAAAACATGATATGTAGCAAATATCATCATTCTATGCCAATTATTGACTGAGATATGAGGATTTTAAGTTTTTGGTTGTGTAGGCGTGGCACCACCCCTTCGTCTGATCAAAATATTATGTAGCCAAGGACTTATTATTTCGTAACAATGTCCTATTGTGAAAATTTCATGTGGACCGGTCCAGTAGTTTAGAAGATATTACAGTTTTTAATTTTTCCAAAAATGAGCGTGGTCCCGCCCACTTTTTTGTGGTACGTATTTCTATTCATGCCAATACTATATGTACCATATATTATTTCCGTGGGTCCAAAAATGGCGAAGATATGACGATTTTAAGTTTTGGGTTATATGGGCGTGGCCAAGCTCCTTTGTCCAAGCACAACTTTATATAGCCTAATATTCCTTCCAGAGTCATATTAAGACGCTGTGAAAATTTCACGAAAATCGGTCCAGTGGTTTGGCCTCCTATAAAGCACAAACAGACATACATTCATTTTTATATATATAGATATTTCTAAGACGTTGAAATAATCGAACTGTTATTTTTTTTATACTTGAAATGTGAACTGAAGTGAAAATGTAAAGTCAATATTAAAAATTACTCAGACCAGGCCCGTAGACAAAGGGGGAGCAAAGATTTTGGGTGTTCAAACCCCCCCGCCCCCCTTAGGGTCCAGAAAGTATAAAAAAGAAAATATTATCATTAATATAACATTTTGTATATGCGCATTTTTTACGCGCATAGCAAATCTTCGTTTTTAAGGAATTTTTTCTTTTATCAATTTCCGTCCTTATTACCTTATTATCCAGTGTTACAAAACTAAATACGAGTACATAATTATAAAAAGAACATGACACCTTCGAAGACGAAGCGACATTAGAACTACTTTGCTGATTTACCAACCGAGTGCAGCGCTGCCAGAATTGTGTAGTGGTCAATGTGTACGGTGTCCATTCTTTATTATAATTATTAAATGGTTACAATTTTAGCTAAATAATAATAATGTTATATTGTATGTCGTTTGCATTGTAGAAAGCGTTCAAGAATCTTTAGAACCTGAAAAGTGTCCAGAACTGCCTTTGGAACCGGCAGTTTCAGGAGTTGGTACTATTGACAGTTAATGTTAAAAGCGGTCGTATAAGTAGTGTTATTAAGAATATTTCATTTTTCATGTTAATAATTCTAAGTTTGTGCGTTTTGTGTCTATGATTGTGTCTATGATACTTCCAATTTCATTTAATTTCAAGTTTTAAATACATTTAAAATCCCCCAACTTTTAATGTTCGACGATTTAAGCAGTCTCGATTGAACCGTTTAGTTAATTAGTTAGCTTACTCCAAACTGAAAAACGGAGCTTATTGTAAGTTTTGGGTTTTTTTTAGCACTAGCGAGGGAACTCAACCTCTTGGGACAGCAACAATTTAAAAAAAAATTTTCAAACCTTTTGAATGTTGTCGAAAAAGTCAATTAAATTTTAAAATTTTGCTAAGTGATCTGTTAAACTTTAAGAGTTGGTAACGGACTTACTTATAAGAACATGCTAGTCTTATTATCGTGGTAATTTTTCTAGTAGTTAACAAGTGGCTTACAGTTCAAAATTGCTTTATACAAAATTTTAACCCGATAGCAGCTTGTAAGTAAATTGTTAAAATATTATAATAAGACGCTTACGGAAATATCGCTTGAAAGGAATTTGCATTGTAGAGCACATTTCTAAAGGTGTGGACAATTTTTACAAAATAACTGTTTATATACCTTTCCTTGTTGCAACAATTTACAACGTGCAGTGTACTATTTACAAAGCACAACTGGCTTTTGTCATCGTTCAACTTGATTTTGATGACATCCGAAAACGAGGAAGGATCAACATTTTTAATTATACAATATGCAAGAATTGTACCTTGTTCTGGTAGCATTACCATAGGAATAAATTAAGAATAAATTAACCAGAACTCAGCAGCGTATACTGGCGCAAATATTAGGAAAGTGTGGTGATAGGTGAAAGTGGAATGTATTTGAAATGTATTTGAATCACTTAATTTGTTTTACTTTTTTTAGGAGTGCAATTAAATTGCTTTACCAAATGTGCATTATTTACTAAAAATATAATACACTAGGGCTATTCACAATCTTGAGTATTTCACATTGCAAATTTATGCAATACTTGTTGCAAAGAATGAAATTAACAGCTGATTACTCACTGACTCTTCAATGAATTTTTTATTGGGTTTCTCCAGCTTAATTCGTTTTTTTATTTACTTATTTTCCATGTCTTTGTTTTTAGCGACTTTATTTTGTTGACAATCAGCTGTTAGTTTGGAGTTCAGTATTGCATATGTATAGTAAATATAAACTATGGATTTTTAGTGTTGCATATACAGGGTGTCACGCAATTGAGTGCAACTATTTATGGAGCTGAAAGGTTATGTCGAGCTGAGCAAAAAATGGTTTGGGAGGGGGGGTGGTCTATTTTCACATTCTTAGGAGCTACAGGGTTAATTAATATTTCACGACTTTGATTCACGTTTTTGTTTCTAGCAGAAAAACTTACTGACGTAAAACTTATTTTGATAGCTCATTATAAAGGCAATAAACTCATCTTTGAAACGGCATATCAACAAACCACCAACTTAACCGTTACCGAGCTGTGCTAGTGTGAAAATGAAATCATCGATTGAAACTACCAAATTCCAATTTTGAGTGAAAATTTCTCAGAAATTCGCGTAATAAATGAAATTTTTTTTTTAGGATCAATTTTGTAATTTATTCAATTTTCTTTGCAATGACACCAAAAGCATAAGAGTGAGCCTTATTATGTCAGTGACCACGGCAACAAGCGAGAGATCTTTTTCGTCACTAAAGTTAATTAAAATTTTCCTTAGAAGTTCTATGGGCGAGTACCGCTTAAATGGTTGTGCATCCTTAAGAATACATAGAGATAGCAAAGTCACAGAGGATGATGTGTTGTCAGAATTGGCAAAACAAATAAGAAGAAAAGAAGATTTAATATAAATTAATAAAAAATAAATAAAAGAAAGTTTTATAAAAAGTTCAAATTAAATTCAAAATCCATTCAAAATTCATTAAAGTCGATATCGATACATTTTTTTATGAAAATACCCCCTTGGCTAAATCTTGGCTGCGGGCCTGACTCAGACACAAACTTTTGAAACGCCAAGACACGTAATTTTTTTGGTCTCCTCTACCAGAATCCGTTGATTGAAGTCTGTTATTATATGGGTTGTTGGACTGTGTAATTAATTACTTATATTTCTGATTTTTCAAATCATCTCATTTCATGAATATTTCTTCATGTTTATTTTGAGTTACAGTCTTATACATGTATAGAAGAACGAAATATATTAAAAAGAAATTTACTCGAATCGATTCAGCCAACTGAGCCGCTTTATTGGCAGATACCCTATAGGAACAAACTAACTTGTTTTTAAAAACAACTAATTAAAAAACGGCGGCCGTGGCGTAGTGGGTAGAGTGTGTGACTCTTACGCCAGAGAACCCAAGTTCGAATCCTCCATCCGACACAGAAAGTTTTTTCAATTGAATTAATTTTTCTGTTCGGCCGTCACCTCTCTGTAGACAATGGCAAGCCTCGGAGAGTAAAAAAATGTCATGAAAAGCTTCTTGAGAACATAAGCCGTTCGGAGTAGGCGTAAAACATGTAGGTCCAGTTCTCGATCATTTGTGTGCAAACATTTCACATCACACACAACACAATTGATCATTAGAAGCTCGGTCAAAGTCCTTTCAAGGGCTGAAATGGCCATTTCGTTTATTTTATTTTTTTTTTTTTAAAAAAACTAGTTTAAAATGAACTAGTATATGAACTACTTTGAATTATATTAAGGCGGCAACTACTCTGATTTTGATATGTTTTAATTGCAAATTTTTATTAGATTACAAGTTTATATATATTTAACCATGTTATTTCATCAATTATTTTGTACTTTAGGCCATCAGTAATAGTTTCAATTGGTTATTTTAAAGTAATTAAAAAAATAGTTTAAATATAACTAATTTAACAAGTAGTTGACAATATATGCAGACGAAAGTCAATTGACTTATTTAGCGGACATCACCATACAAAATATGTTAGTTCGTTCTATGGAAAAAAGTCAGAATTTCAACTAGTTGTGGTTGACAAAAAACTACTTTATCAACTACTTTTAAATTAGTTGATTTTCCTACAGGTTCCTACTAGTTTAAAACAGTCGTACACACAAATATCAAAGAATTAGTCGATGTTTGTTAATAAAAAACTAATAAATAATTTAAAAAAATCGTGCCGACGAAAATAAAGAAATGGGTAAAAAAAAAGAAACAAATTAATCGCAAGCTATGCAAATTGCAGCTTATCATAAGAAGGAATCACAATAAATTTACTTTATGTTCACTCAGACGCATTTCAGTCAGTTGATAAAAAGTTTATAACAGTTGTGCACACAAAAAACCACTAATAATACAAAAGATATACTTATAAAAAACAAATAAGCCACAAAATAATACACATTATTGCTAATGATAAGAAAGAAATATATTAGTTAAGATTAGTTAGAACCAACACAGACTTTGCTCAAATGCTCAACATGAAAAAATAAGTCTATAAAATTGTTCTATACTCCGATATATACCTAGATGTTATTTTCTTCTAAAACATAATTTTTTCTGAGACACTATTATTGTGGATATTTTATGTTGTGCAAAAAACAGATTTAACCCCTTAATTCAAGATAGCGTTGAAGTTAAGGGAGAGAGAAGGGCGAAAAATCTAGAGTTAAGCCGCCATGATAGTAATCTGCACTCTTGCAAAATTTCAGCTTGCGTGGTTTTAGTTCCCAGAAAAAGCACAAATTTCCTGGGCTAAAATTTTTATATCGCTACCTAAATATAGAAAGGTCCTTACTCATTTTTTTTACATTATAAAAGAAGAAAAAAACTTGATAAAAAACAAAGTTCTTCAAATTCTGCAGTAAAAAAAAATGGTTACATCATTATATCACTTATAGTTTTTAATAAATAAATTCGTTTACAAAAAATTCGAAACTACGGAACTTTATTTTCTTAAAGCTTTTACCTCTTTATGTTGAGTTAAGGCCTTTTGAGATAGGGCTTTTCTATATTAAGGTAGCGATATCCTTTGATCAACAAGTTTGCAAAATTTACAAAAAAAAAAAAAAAATATCATCGATCCAATAAATATTCAGTTATATTTTGCCATTAACCAAAGCAACCCACAATAAGCTCAATTAACAAGCAAACATAAAACAAGCTTTTTTCGTTTGCCCAGAAATTTTGTGACATACTTTCAGGCAGTCACATACACTCTTAACTGTTTTTAAAGATTTCACATAGAAAGACGGGAATTCACGTAGGTCACATTATTATAACAGTTTTCTACTTACATTGTCGCACTACGAGTAACATGAGATTGTGTGAGTAAATCGGGTTGTTCCCAGCCAGCATTTTTTTAAATTTTTAAACATATTATAGTCGCTTTCGACTCTTCTCCGCGATGGTGACAGTCGAAAGCGTGCTCGTTTTCTGATCGAAATGGACTCTTTGTTTGGGAAGAAAATAGTACCCTACGCGTGACTCTTCTTGAGGAGTCTTTTTTTTTATCTTTTTCTTTTTTATTTTGAATATGACCAAGAAATTTTTAAAAATCGACTTATTTTCGAGTCAGTCGTTTTTTGAACGACTGAAAATTTCTCTCGAACAAAGACTGTTTTTCGATTAGAAAATGAGCGTTGTTTATATTGTGATAATAGTCCCGAAAGCTACTTCAATTTGTTTGTAAATTTTATAAAATGCAAATGTAGATTCAGTTTGCTGCAATTCTGTTCTTTGGACAGGCCCGTAGCCAGGATTTACCTTAGTGGGGGGGGGGGGGGGAAATTTTGATAAAAAATCTATAAGTAGATATCAGTAAAAACTAATAGAAAATATATGGAAATTTGTAAGCAAATCCGTTTTAAGACTATTTGTGAATATGCCTGTTTTTAAATGGTCATAATAGAGATGAGGAGTTTATTTAAGTTTTTTTTTTACAAATCAATTTTGAGTAATAAGTTTTTTGATTTTTGCCTATGGTTTGTTGAAAAATGGTCCAAATTGAGAATTTTAAATTTTCTTTTAAAAAGTATTATTCCGAAAATTAGCACAAAATGTAAAAATTTCTGTGACAAAATTTTACTAATTCAACAATATTAGTGTGAACGGTAAAAATAGGGTAGATTTCTTACAGTTTGTTAAAATCAAAATTAAAATCAGCTATGAAAACTGAAAACAATTTTTAATAATGGACATTTCCCATAAACGCGAGAAAAACAAATTTAGTCTTAGATTTGGTTTCTTTTTGGCAATCTTACGCTTTCATTGATCCCCAGCTTGTGTACAACTATTTGAACCTGTTTAAACCATAGTTCGAGTTACCGTTAAGGGCTAAAATATTACTGTTCTCAAAAAACGGTTTCGACAATTTAAATAATATTAAAAAGAAAATATTTTAAGATCTTTAAAAATTTAACAGTTTCATTTTATCATGATTCAAATTCAACAACTATTACTACACACTAAAAAATTTCCAAGATAAATCTACACCGGTGAGCGGATATTTATATTTTTTACACCGAACGATGTTTATTTACACCGCTTATCCGATGTGAAATGCTGAACTTATCCCATCGGTGTGAAATAAGAAAGGCGAAGAAGAAGAGCAACATTGAAATCACATTATCATTGAAAAACAAATTAAAAATTTAAATTTCTAAGACTGAAAAAGATAATCTTAACTAAAAAAAAAAAATATTTAAACTTAAAATTAAACTTTAGTGTGTTAGTTAGACGACTAATTTGTGCAGCCTAATTTTTCTGCCTTCCGCGTATTGCTAATAACGCCAGCGAAATCCGTATAGAAATATCAAACGCTATCGGGGAATGAACAGAGGAAAATCAGGAAGGTATTTTTTTTTAGATATTGTGTTTGAGGTCCAGGCTGAAAAATTCAAATGGTCAAGTTTGGTACCCCCTGACCCAATACCGGCAGTACGCGTCAGTGCTATAGCAATGTTGGCTCATATTCGAACATTTGGGAAGGGGTTTCAAATGTCTCATTAGAACACCTGGACGAAACTCGACGTCGTGCGATATATTTGAGAGGGGATGAAAATATTTCTTCCTCTATTAATTTTATAAAGTTATTTAATAACTAATTTTCTGTGTGTATTTAAAAAATTGTTTGTTAATTTTTTATGTGGAAATATGGAACGCCTTATCAAGGTTCAATACAAAGACGAACTGAAATACGAATACGAAATAAGAAGAGGCCATCAATACAATTTATTTAATCCTATGTAATACAAATGTACAAATTTAAAAATATAGTTTAATATTTATCATTAATATTATATAATATATTATAAAATAATATCATTGGATTAAAACTTGTCTTTTTTATTGTAAAATGCGATTATCAATCATGTTTGGAAAAAACGTTTAAAATCAAATTTGATAAACAATTTTTTTAACCATTCGAATAAATAAAACTTGTGAAAAAACATCCTTTAGAACAGTTAAAAATTACGGTGTTAAAAAATCATTTTGCGTGTTCTAAATAAATACCTAATGAAGTATAAATCAAACATCTTGTCTGATATGTACTTATTTACACCGATGGGTGTGGAAAAAACATGTCCCTTCGGATATAATATTTTAGCACTTTGGCATGATGTTTTTTAACACCGAACGGTGTAGGACTCCCTGGAACACCGATCGGTGTAAAATTTCAATACAAATTTCTTAGGGTGTATGTATATTTTTTTTTTAATAAAATTTTTTGAGCAGAGGAATCGACTCCGATAAAAGTCATATTTGAATTTCAGACCATTTTTAAAAGACCGTAATTCGAAAACTGGTTTTTGCATACTGGTTTTGTAAATTAAAAAAACTGAAAACTTTTTGAACTTCCAAATTGGTTTTTAATTTTTAAATATAGTAAAAATAATTTTAAAAATCCGAGGTTTAAAAACTGTAATTGTTAATTTTTTAATGAAAATTTGGTAACTTTATTAAAAAATCACCATATCACTATAGAATTGGACTGCATAAAATGTTTAAAAAATATTTTTTTTATTGAGAATTTTTTTCGAAAAAAAGCATATTAAGATTTAAGGTGATTTTCCGAAACCTGTTATTTGGAAAAGACTTCGCACAGGGCTAAATTTTTGTGCCAAGTTGGAAATTTTAGATGTCTTATATACCAAGAAAACAACAAAATAAAATGGCATTTTTTCCACTATACTGCTCTTAAAAATTAAAAAAAAATCCATTGAAATCAATGCTTGTTCAAAAGTTTTGGTTCCAATAAGCTTAGATATTGCGTAAAAAATGTCAAACTAATTTTCTTCAATTTATAAAATTATATTCGTTCTAGGTATAATTTTATATATATTCACTTTTTGAGCATTGAAACTTGTTTTTAATATACAAACTCCTTGGAGACTAATTCCAATATAATGATTATGACTTTTATAAGCAAAGTTAATCTTTCACTTGGCCAAACAAAATTTTTCATTATTAAATAAAATCACATTTTGAATTTAACAGTCTCATTTGTGTTATTTCTTTATACTTTTTGGACCCTAAGGGGGGGACGGGGGTTGAACACCTAAAACTCCCCCCCTTGTCTACGGGCCTGTCTTCGGATATAGAACATTTAAGGCTATAAACTTAATGCTTTGTTCAAGCACAAAGAATTAAATAACCGATTTTTATGTAAAGAGAGACATACATAGAAAATTTTTGTAGTTACTTTAAATAAGGGATGTGACGGAATGTTTTAAGCTAATGCGAACGCGTAGCATCATCCCTAATAAAACTATTTTCTTATATATTAACAAAAGTAATTTTGAAAAAAGTATCATTTAGATCTAAGAAAAGTTCTAAAGTTGAAACACTAAAAGGTAATTTTAATTTTTTTAGAACTTTGAGGACTTATTCATCAAAATTAATGTTTAATTTTTTATTTTTAAATATGCGTCCTATAAACAAATTAATTTTTATGCACTTTTCTTAAAGTGAAAACTTTATTAGGCGCTTTGAGCAATTTTGAGCAATGTCAACATCAACAATATTAACGTCAGCAATTTTTTATCGGTGCCACTGTTAATGCTAGCGCTCTTAGCGTTACCACTGTTAATGATTGCACTGTTAATGAGATGGAAGCAGAAAAAATTGCACCGTTTTTGTGTTGTTTGAATGGGTGGTAGATAGGGGGTACACTGAGAAAAAAAAACAATGAGTAAATCACCTAAATCGGCTTGGGTAAAGAGAATTGTTTGGGAATTATAAACTTATGCTTATTCACCTAAGCAATTTATTGTTTAATACATTGCTTTGAATTTACATACTTCGATACCTTGCCAAAAAAAAAAAGTATTTGATTCACCTAAGCCCAAAAGCCAAAAATGCAAAATTAAAATACAACTAGCATACATACAAAATATGTATGTAATACAAAATATTTGATTCACAGATGTTAACAGATGCTGTATTAACAGATGCAGTATGTCGCAGTATTCTGTTGATAGCTGCAGCATAGCTTCAGTTGTAATTAATATTGAATAAATTTCTCAGCGTAAAGAAGGAGTTTGGTTCGAAGCTAGTGTAGTGACATCATACATTGTGCTATCGCTGGATGTGGGTTCGAATCTCAACAGCATCCTAAGGTAAAATTTTTGTATTTGATATTTAATGTAATTTAATTAAATGTTCTTGTTATAATATACGTCAAGCAGCAAGGAAGGCCGAGAAGTCATTAATTGCTAAGAAAAAAACGGTGTTGATAAAAGAAAAATTTGTGTTGTTGCAGATTTTTGTCAAGCAAATCACAGAACGAGAAGCGGCAGCGGCAGCTTCAAAAAAAGGAAAATAAAAAAACCAAAACCCGAAAAAAGTTATATATTTGAAATTCAATTTTTTTTCTTAAAATAGTGTTAAAACACACCAAATACTTGGTTAATTTATCATCCAATAAAAATTGGTAAGTCAACATGTAAAACTTAGGCGTTTTGATAAAGTTACTTGGGTGGCTGAAAACTGCCGAAGCCATCTTATGAATTGTACTAAGTTTTTTTTCTCGGTGTAGGTGTGTTCTGATGAAATGTTGAAGAGCACAATAAAAGGAGCAGCTCCTATTTTTGACCCTCCTAGGGGCCATTTTAAGAGAGATATGCACTATAATCAACAGTTAGTGTGTTAGTGTGACCCTCAGAAATGTGGCAGATAGGGGGTTAGTGTGGTCCGATGAAATGCTGAAGGGCAAAAATAATAGGAGCAGCTCCTATATTTGATCCCCCCTAAGGGTGACTTCGGAGAGATATGAACTTTAACCGAAAGTTTTTGTGATTTTTGTATGGGAGTCCCCCGAAGGTTGGCAGATAGCGGTTAGGTGATTTCAGAATAAATGTTGAAGGATAAAAAATAATAGGACCAGCCCATACAGTTGACCTTTCTAGGGATCAATTCGGGACAGATATGAACTGTAATCGACAGTTTTGTGTTTTTTGTATGGGAACCATCAGAAGGTTGGCAGATAGAAGTAGGTGTGTTCAGAAGAAATGTTGAAAAACAAAAAAACAAAAAAATAATAGAACCAGCTCCTATATTTGATCCCTTCAGGGTTCGATTCGGGACAGATATGAACTATAATCGACAGTTTTGTGTATTTTGTAAGGTGGGGGCTAGTGCGTTGAAAAGGAATATTAAAAGGCAAAAATTTATAGGACTACCTTATATATTGGACCCCTCTAGGGGCCAATTCGGGATAGATTTTTGTTTTATTCCAAAAATTGTTTGACTTTTTCCAAAAGATGTTTCTAAAATACCCTATAAAAACTGAAAAATCTTACAATGCACCTATGGTACTAAGTGTAGATTTCAATTTGAGCATTGCAGATGATTTAAATCCACCACTAATGGAATTTTTGAATGAACTATTCGGTTTGACTGTGTCCAACAGTACGCGTGAGGGTATACAAATGAAGCAGAGACCATCCGCAACCATGACTTATGTAGGTTATATTCTAAGAATTCAACTTAAAACATAATCAATTGTGAAATACATAGATTCAAAGACAATTGCAGAACCTCTACTAGCTCAACTTCTACTAGGACTTCTACTTACTAACGCAACTAAATCTAGTTTGAATTGCCTTTTCAAAATGCTATTGAATGAGTACAGCTAACAGATTTGCAATACCAGACGTATTGTTAGGGGACATGTCATAGACCCAGGCAAATTAGACGAACTCTTTTGGGATCTTATAAAATGCCAAAATGCTTTTAGGTTTAATTTAATATTAGTTTAGAATACATTTTATCTATATGTAAATATATTTTTTAGTAAGACTGCCTCATATAATGACTATATTTAAAAAGGAATGCATTTTGATAAACTAATTAAAAGCTTTTTGTAACGCTTGTTGCGAAGCTTTTTTAAGATTTTTTATCCAAGTGCTTACCACTTAATTACCTTTACTTACACGTTTAACAACACGTTCCTTAATCTTAAAAATATGTTGTAAACACACTTAGGAGTTAAGAAGCTTAAAGATATTAAAACATAAAACAGTTTTAATATGTTTAAATTCAGTTAATGCTACTGAAAGCACTATTTAAAATACCAAAGTTACACGCTTAGTAGTTTAAATTGGCAAGAGAAGCATTGTTATCAACTAAGTTGAGATATTTATAAAAAGTTGCTTGAATACACATGGAAAAATACCTACGGCATATTGTCTAAAATGGCTTGGGTAACTATTTTTGTATGAAGCCTAAAAAGTTTCGGTAAATTTCATAAGTTTTTGTCATTTTAGGCATGACAAATATGTACAATATGCCTAAAATGACTTGGCTAACTATTTTTGCATAAAGCCTAAGAAATTTGTGTAAATTTCATTAATTTCTTGTCAACTTAGGCAAATAAAAATTGTATAATACGCCAAAGATAATTGGGCAAAAGCAAATTGGAGTTTCTACAATCTTTTCTCTCATTGCTACTCTTTCTGTTATACGCGGTCATTAGTTGCCTTTCTTTTCTTATCATTTGTACTAACGTGCATGCATTTCGCAGTAATTTATTCGTTACATTGACAAAACAAATAGAACATAAAACAGCTTAGTGGATCACTGCGAGAATCACGCAAGACTAGTGATGAGTTGATATTATTAATTAAAAACTGAGTTAATTAAAACAGAAATCTTGCCGACATTCATCGAAACATATTCATATACGTTAAGTAGAAGTCACGTGCCAAAATGGGCAGAAATTTAATTTTCGTATATTTTAGGGCTAAATTAAATTAGGTCAAAAGTGTTAAAAATGGGAGCATTTTTCGACTTTTGGTGGTTTTTTCGTTGAAATATTTCGTTGAAATAAAAAACGGAATGCAAAGAACGGTGTATTGGCAACCCTGGAATTCGAAAATTATTTTGACTGAAAATTATATATATTATCTAAGAACTATTGAAGGTGCTCCAAGTCAGAAGTATATGTTTTCCTATTTTTTATGATTTTGTTTTTTGTGATCGAAATGCTAGAAATGGACATTTAAGTATTTTTTTTTTAAAATTTTAAATACAACAGGTATAACTTATTTTCCAAATTTCCCTTTTTTAATTTCTTGCAAAAAATAGCTCAAGGCTCTGCTTATATCATTCGTTCTATTTTTTCCAAATTTTGAATTTTTGGCCTTTTTTTTTTTTGCAAAAATACTTAAACCCGAAATTTTCATAAGGTATAGATTAAGAAAAGATTTCCACAAAATTTTTTTTTTTTTAATGCAACAAGAACAAAGAAGAATTTTTTGTCGAAAAGTAAAAAATTACAACTCTAGATTTGTGAATTCGTCCAATCTTCATGTTTGATAGCTTATTTTTAAGAAAAATCAAATAGAAAACGAACTGAGAACCAGCTTCTTCAAAATTAACACTTAAACAAAAGTTATTTGGGGTTTTTTAAAATATGAGCACTTTTTCCAAGTGCTAACCTAGTACTGACATGTACCGATGCTTGTCGGCACGGGTTCCCGTGGTCTTAGGTGCAAGGGCCGTTTGATAATTCAAAAAACGTTTTATTTCTCTATATAGTCTCCCTTTAGCTCGATACACTTCGTCCAACGTTCCTCCAATTTTTTTGATCTCATCCGAAAAATACATTTTCGGAAGGCCCCCAAAATATGGCTTTGTTTCGGTGATGAGCTCCTCTGTGGTGGTGAATCTCTTTCCGCCAAGCCATTTCTTCAGGTTTGGTAACAGAAAATAGTCGCTAGGGGCCAAATCTGGAAAATATGCAGAATGAGGAATCAATTCGTACTTCAATTCATGTAATTTTGCCACGGGAGCTTGGCATGTGTGAATGGTGCATTATCTTGATGGAAGAGCACTTTTTCTTCGCCGAATGGGAACGTTTCTCTTTCAAAACGTCATTCGTATTCGCCATAGATCGTTCTTTTCGTTGGAAGGTAATCGATGTAGATTAAACCGAGCTCATCACAAAATACTGTAGCCATAACCTTTTTCGGCCAATAGCACTGCCTTCGCTTCCTTCGTCTCTGGTTTGTAGAGATGGATGCATGTTTCGTCCACGGTTACTAATCGACGGAAAATATCCTTTTTCATATCCAAATGATTTCGCAAAATGTTACACACCCATTTGTTTGAGATGCCTACGGCCTCAACTTTTTAGTGAATTTTAGTGAACATTTCTGGTGTGGTGACCTCATTTGAGCGTCCAGAACGTTCGGCGTCATTTGTGTTTGTACGGCGGCATCGGAATTCAGTAAACCATTTGTGAATCATTACAATCTATGATATAGAGTCCCCATAGTATTTATCAAGCCTTTCCTTGGTTTGGCTGATGGTTTTTGTACACAAAAAATAATACACACAAAATTCACGTTTTTCCATTTTCGCCAAAATTCACAAGATCGTCTGCTGTAAATGGCTGCCAAACACAAACTAAGCGTCGCAGCGAGCTGAAATTTTGACAGTAGTCTACTAACAGGCGAGTATTTGATTGACAAGTTGCTCCTGCCGTAAGGCTTAATCAACTTGTGCCATCAAAAACCTTTGTTGTACCACAACACGGACCCGTTTATGTTTTAGACATGTAAGACATACGGGGCACCCGGTGTGGCAACACGAACATGGAAGCTGTTTTACAAACACAAAGCATCACCCAGTGCCTTGCTGATTAGCAGCATTATGTAATAAATTACATACTGCCCGTAATAGCAGTACCAGTTTAGACTTCAGTAGTGACGTACTTACCATCCATCTACTGGTGGAGACGAGACCTATCCAATCTCTTGCATATTAAAACAGATATGCCAGCCCGGTCGTACCATTGCGCGACCCCGCTGGTCAATCTAGACCTGTGTAGCATTCACACAACCACAACCAGTACGAGGCTCCCCGAAGGGCCAGCCCACGACAGTCATCTGGGCAACTCGATCCCGCCAAATGAGGATCCACAACATCCCCGCAAAAAGCCCAAGAACACACAAATGCAATTACGAAAAAGTGCATTCTTATACATGATTGCACATGACTGGCACTTACTCTGGAGGACCTTTGCAATTGCCACTCTTACTCTGGCAGTTCGGATTTCAACATCCAGACATAGAGTATTGGCCATTGTTCTCAGGGACTGCCGTGCTCAGTATGAGAACCCTTAGCTTTCAACCATTTCAACACTTCCCTCAGTGACTGCCGTGCCAGCTTGAGGGTGCGAGTCAAACACTTGACAAGCAACACTTCGGAAAGCTGAAGAGCCAACACTTTTATGCACTCATGCCGACACTTCACATCTGTTATGTATAATACGCCCGAATTAAGGTCTCAGTGCGGTGGATAGATGGGGTCTACCCCATATGAAAGGTAAAGACTGTCCCCGTACTAACAAGTTTTATGGTCAATTGCTATACCTTCGCAGGCTTGTTTCATATCGTTATGCCGAATATGATCTGCTACCAAGATGGGTGCCACCCCGAGCTCTTGGTTGGCCCTATCAGTTTTTACGTTTGCAGGACGTATCCTACAAACAACCCTCCTCCTTTATCCTGGCTTGGGACAGGCAGACGCAAGCTAGACCTGGCGGAGTTAGTAGTCTACTAACAGATTATCAGTTTTGCATTTTAAGTTACTATGCAGGAAATTAAATTTTTCACTGAACTATCAAACGGCCAAAACTAAGGGAGTAAGCCATAAAAAAACAACTTCAATTTTTAAGGAACACTCTAGTGTATAGAGTATAGAAATATAGATTATGTGTTTAGCTTCAGTATTTTCGAAGTTAAAACAGAGAATATGGTGCTCCTTTTTTCCACATAATTTAACCCATTGCGGGTCAGTAGGTCGCTTGCGACCCGGTCTCCCGTACAATTTTTTTTTTTGTATTGACTCAACAAATACAATAAGCCAAAAAAATAATTTTGTGCAGTTAGCTTATTCTACTCGAAATAATGTGCTCCGGCCCATTAAAAGTGCCAACAATGCATTTTTCGGGCTGCATTGGCAGCTCTTAAATTGCTTATGCCTGTTCTTTGTAGCAAATTCGACAATTCTGCTTATGCAGAAGTAAGCCACGTCGCTGAAGACAATTTTTCGATAAAAACTGGATCTTCATTTAGCTTTTCAAGCCCCAATTACCGAAAATTCGGCGCTGTGGCAAATCGCCCAGCTTCAATTCTTGAACCAGCTGTAATTTGTAAGCCTTCAGACAAAAATCTTTACGTAAAATTTTCTAGGCAATCGAATAACACAGCCTCAATTGCTGCGATCGGCGACGGATGGACATATTACGATCTTCATTAACACTGGCAGATAGAGCAGCAATATTTTTCTCGATACGCACTCTGGGGAGTGGGTTGCATAACCTGCTCGGTAGGTCGGTTATGACGACCATAAAGATCAACACGTGTATGACTGATAGGCTTTATATAGAGTGGCCGGTATAGAATGTGCAATAACTAACTTATTAACAGTTCTTATCTAAATAGTTATAATTTATAATATCTAAAGTATATCTTAAGTGCATATATAAATAATGATTTGAAGAAAAAGATAAGTTGGAAAAATAGCATAAATTTCTGCAAATGCTATTAGTAACAAATATTGATTGAAAGAGAAAAGTGTCGCGATGATCAAGTATTGTGATAAGACAACTGAAGCTATTTTTGCACGTCAACGTGCAATTATTGAAATAGCTGTAACACACAATCAACTAACAACATTCAAGGATACAAACAGCACAGAACATTGGTGCACACTGTACAAGACATTCGAAAAGCTATACGAACGAGTGTTAAACTTTGAAGTTCGTTGCGATGATGTGTTTTTGGTAGGTTTCATTAAGTGTGGCAATACTTGGATGAATGAAATACTCTGGCAGCTGTTGAATTGCCTGGACTTGCACTACGAAAGGAATAAAGATGATCATACTAAACATTTTCTAGAGTTAGTTTTGTCTTGTAAGGATTTAATTTGTGAAATAAACAAACTCATTATAGATTCAACTGCTGGTATCCTACACTGCCAGATATAATATTAAAATTTGACCAACTACAGGGAAGGCGCCTAATGCAAACACATTTACCCGCTAGTCTGTTGCCCAAACAGCTGTGGGAAAAGAAACCAAAGGTGCACAGTTACAAAAGTGGTGAAATAAGTTTTTTATTTAAATGCTCTCAATTCTAGATTGTTTATGTGGCGCGTAATGTCAAGGACGTTGTCGTCTCCGCCTACCACTTCATGCAATGGATGAACTCGTATAGCGGTAGCTTGAATGAATTTGTGCAGGACTTTATGGATAATAATATTATATATACATCCTTCTGGGCTCACATTGTGGAGTTTTGGAAGCTGCGTCATGAGCCGCATATTTTCTTCATCACCTATGAGGAAATGAAGCGTGACCTGGCTGGGGTCATTAAGAAGTTGGGTGTATTTTTGGAAACACCAAAGTTAACTGAAGTAGAGTTAAAGAAATTGCTTGAGCATTTATCGTTCAAGAAGATGAAGGGTGAGCTTTTTATTTTCATTTTTTTCGAGTATTTTTTTTATATATGAAAACATTATCTTTTTAGTGAACAAAGAAACGAATCCTAGCTTTATACTACAGAATAATAGCAACATTCCAATTAATGCTAATTTGGAGTAAGTTTTAAGTGTGTTTATGATTGTGAAAGTCTTGGTTTTTATTATTAGTTTTTTTTTTTTTTTAGTTTTATGCGTCGTGGTATTGTGGGTTCCTACAAGGACGAGTTGACTGATGAACTTCAATCCAAGCTTAATGAATGGTCTCGCTGCTTTTTGGAAAAGCATGGCATCAAGGAAGAGGATATTTTTGGCAACTTTTGATTTGCACACCGGATTTTTTTACTAAAGGTGGCGTTATATGTCAAGTGTACCCGCCTTAAAAGATGACTGCTCCAATTTTGATAAAATTTTGTGAAACTATTGTATTATTGTTCTATATTAACCCATTAGTCAAGAGCGTTCAACATAATTTTATTTTTTCAAGTGAGTCCGACGAAGTGGATTTAATTATATTTTTTATTAAAAATTAAGACGACGAACGCCTCTACATATATGTAAAATTCGTCATTAATGGATTAAGGTCAACTATTTTTGTAGCATTATTGGTCAGATTAATTTTGATTTTTGAAAACTTAGATCAGATTTCTTCCATGGGATTCCTTAACTTATCAAATAAAAAAAAAAAAAAATTGTCATCGTTAAAAAAATTGGTTGTACTTGAAAATGGTGGATTCAAATAAACTTCCCGATTTTCCGCGTATTTCGACGTTTTTAATATTTTTTATTTATCGCCAAGGCTTTTTCCTACCTCTTTAAAATAGTATACATTAAGTTGGGTCACCAAAAAAGGTTTGCTAAGTCCGTCCCTCAAAAGCCATTTTCGAACTGGAACAAAAGATTCCAAATTCGCTTGAATGTGAATAGGAGAAGAAGTTATCGGATTCAAAAGTGGTATAAATCTTCATCATTTCTTAAGATGCTTCAGTGTCTTTTAAAATTCAAACAAGAGGACAAAAATTCGATACCTTCTAACAACTTCCGTTTGTGGGTAGAATGTTAACAAAGCATATGAAATGCGTCATTGTTACATCATGTGCGGAAAGGAAACAATGCATGCAATTCTGGAAACCTGTTTCCGAGAAATACGAACAATATTTAAAAGGACAGTGCTTATAAAAATGTGCATTTTATAAATATTTTTTTTGCCTTAGCATGTGTTGCAAATGTAAATTGAGACGTAAGCATGTGAATTAGCAGTGAAAACGAAAATGTGTTTAAGTATGTGGCAAGCAGCATGTGGCAAATGTGCTCAAATTACAGCAGCACAAAAACAAAATTCTTTTCATATAATTTCAATTGGTCTTTAGCTAAATTTTAAAAAATTTAGACTGTACGATACATTTATCATTTTGTCAGAGATAACAGCGATAGCGGGTACAAAAGTTTGTAAAAAGATACGAAGCAACAGAAGCATTGACAGTAAATAGTTTTTGATAAAAAAACTAACTACAGTTTCCAGCTTAAACAACAATTAGCGATAAATTGAAATGGGCGGTAACTTTATTGCTACAGAAATTGAGTAACAAGATATCAACATCAAGTGACAAACTAAAAATAACAAAAAAATAAAAACAAAATCCATTATAACTTTCAAAAGGTATGATATTGGGCCAAAAACCATGGGCAAAGACAGAAATAGTGAGTAAAACATGGCTCAATTGGCTCTAATGGCTCATTAGAGTAGATGAATTTTTCTTTATTATATTCAGCGGTTTTTTATTTTATAAATATATCCTTTTCTATATAATTTTTGGTTTTTTGTGTGCACTACTATTATAAATTACAAAAAAATTGTCTAAAAACCTGCTCAAATTGTTGCATGGCACGATTGGCTCAATCGAATCGTTAAAAATGAATCTTTATTATATTTACTTTCTGTATCTTTCTTATGATAAGCTGCAATTTGCATAACTTTGCAATTTATTTGTTTTATGTTTTTGTTATTTTGACTCATTTCTTTATTTTTGTGAGCACGACGGTTTTAGACGGTTTATTTGTTTTTTATATTTTATTTTTATAAAATTTATATAATATAATATAATATAATATAATTTATATAATATTTTTTGTAATTTGTGGGCAGAACTGCTTTAAACTATCTATTGCCTGTAAAAAATGCGGCTCAGTTGGCCTAATCGAATCGAGTAAATTTCTCTTTATTATATTTATTTCTTATCTTAAACTAAAATGTGTATTATATTGAAGTTTTTTTGTTTTTTATAAATATAATGTAGGCTCGATTTTTGTGTTCACGGCTATTATAAACTATATATTAAGTGAATAAAAAGCAGCTTGATTGGCTTAATCGAGACATGTTGATTTATCTTTATTATATTTAATCTCTTTATCTTTCTTTTGATAAACTACAATTTGCATAATTTTGCGATGTAATTGTTTTTTTTTTTTTTAAATAATATTTAGCTCATTTATTTTTTTTTTTCGTGAGCACGACTGTTCTTACTGTAGAGTAATCTCTAAATACCTGCGTGAACATATTTTGCTTCGTTTCAACATATTAAATATATAAAGCTGAATATCACCTTGTCTGTATGTACCCAAACTTCTTCTACACCGCTTGCCCGATATTGACCAAATTGTGCACAAATATTCTTTGACCTCTGTGAAGATAACCCAAAATCTGCAGCCCAACTTTTTGCTCAATTTGCCGCAAAATTTGTCTGAATTTCGAAATCGCTGCAAATACAAAACAAGGCCTTTAATAAAATTGCAACATTAAAAATTTCATTTATATGCTAAATTTCTTCCTTCCTTAAATTGCTATTAATGATCCTTCATACCGTAAAACGACCTAGGAGTAAAATACTCGATTCAGCAAAATTCTTTTTTTTCCATCCTGAATTTTTGCCTGAAAATCATTCTTCATGCTGAACATGGATTGGCGGTATGCTCAAGCCCCCGTCTATCGTCCTTGGTACCGAAATTTTGGCCAAAGTGCGAAATAAAGTGATTTTTATATGAAAATCAGAATTCCACACCCCAAAACTTTGTTTTGTCCCAAAACAAAAGTTTTCATCCTGAATTTTTACTCAAAAATCAGCCATTATATGGAAAATCAATGGAGGTGGTATGTTCTATGGGTCTATCGTCCTTGGTACTGAAATTCGAGCCAAAGTGTGAAAAAAGGTATTTTTGTATGAAAATCAGAATTCCACACCAAAAAACTTGTCCCCAAAATGAAAGGTCTCATCCTGAAGTTTTGCTATTGTACAAAATCAACCTTAATATGGGGAAAATTGTTTAGTGGTATGCTCAAGCTCAAGTCTTTCGTCCTTGGCATCGAAATTTGAGCCGAACTGCGAAACAAAGAGATTTTTCAGTCACATGAATAAACAATTTCCTTCCTCTGAATGAAATCATTTCTACGCCCATGGTGTCAATCATTCAAGCGACTATTTTCAGGCACATATTCCAAGCGCTATAACAAAAAGTGGGATTGGGCAAGGTGCGTGGCAATTTTCAAAAAAAATATATTGTATATCAGGTTTATATTTTATAACTCGACTTTGGCCTTACAGCTAAAAATGCTTAAGATTTTTTTAACTTTTCTGGTTAATTGGTCAGCTTTGCGTCAATTCAGTTAAAAAATAACTGCAACAATAAGGATACGTAAATCATACAATACCTTTTAACCAGCACCTTGCTTGACTTAAACATTATAAGAATTGTTGTAAATCTGATTTGGCATCGAATCGTGAACTTTTGTGAAATTGATATCTAAGTGACAAAAAAAAAAAAAAAAAAAAAAACGAATTGGACATTTCAGCCCTTGAAGGGACTTTTGACCGAGCTTCTAATGATCAATTGTGTTGTGAAATGTTTCAACACAAATGATCGAGAACTGAGCCTACAACTACAACAAACCACACAAATGATCAAGAATTTGACCTACAACTGGGCCTTTGCCGACTTTGATCCACTTATGTTGCTCATAACAACAAAACATGGCAGTTTTTACTCTCTGAGCTTTGCCATTTTCTGCACTGAGGTGAAGGCCAACCAGAAATATTAATTAATCAAAGAAACATTCTGTGTCAGAAGGGATTTGAAACTGGTTTCTTGCGCATACCAGCGACGCACCTTAGCCAGCTTGCCATGACCGCCACGTGACAAAAAAAAAGGTTTATGGTATTTCATTATTGTAACATGACCAAACTATTTTTTTTTTAAGTTATGTATTTATATAACTCCAATAATTTTTCAATTATTTAAGGTTATATTTTTCGAGCTCAAGGTCAATGCTGCTTCCCGAAGAAAACAACTGAAGAAAAACAACCAACAACAACAATACCCTATATAGAGTATCAATCACATAGCAGACTAGACAGACCGTTTCGTTGGCCGCTACACCAACTCATCAGTAGCCTTTTTTTTTTTCGTGTTTCTTGCTGTGATCCACTAAGCTCTTAATTTTCTACTTGTTTCACGAATGTAATTAGTAAATTACCCTGAATTGCATTGTACGAATATACAAATGATATGAAAGCAGCTTAAACTTCTACTAATTTGTGAAGCATACTTTCAGGTAAAGTAAGTTCCTTTATTCGAAGATAGACCAAAGCTTTCTAAATACTCAAAGATTTTTTTTTTTAAATAATGAAAAAAATGTGACTAAGATTGGTTTTATTACGTTCCATACATTTTACGCACCTGCTACACCTTGCGGCACCGGGTACTGCTCCAGCTAAATTTAAAATAGTTCTAAAAAGAATAAATCCGAAAACATGACAAAAAAGTGACAACAGCTTGGTACTTTGGGCTACACCAAAGTCAACATATCTCAAAGCAAGCTGAAATGAAGTATTTTTCAATATTATGGTCAACATATTTTGAAATAATTATAATTAATGCTTTAAATTTGTTTACTTAATAAACTTAGATGTTTATTTAAGCAAGTGAAGAACTTGAAAATGTACATTCAATATATTTCAAGCAAAATCAACTGAGCAAAGACTTATATGGAAAAATAAACAGTCTAACTCAAATGTGAAACGTCAATAAATGACACAAAAAGAAAAAAAAATCTACAATAGTTTTTACAAATGAGCGAATAAGTAAATAGTTGCGCTAAGATCGACATTACGCCTAGATTTGTGACTTTAATCAATAAAAAACATTACAAAAATATTAACCAAGCATGTCTTAATGACGTCAACTTATAGCGGGTATTTATGAAAACAAGATGAAAAATTCAAAACACGTTGTCACAATACTAAAATGAATAAAAAAAACAACATATAGATTTTAATAAAAATTCTTACCAACAAGTGTTGAAATGCATTTTGTGCTATAAAATATCAAAAATATTGTCAGATTCAATTTTTATATACTCTGAATATGGTATTACAATGTTTTGTGAATTTTTAATATGTAGGTATTTTGTTTAATACGTAGTACGAAGCAGTCATTTTTGAATATGCCAATTTGAGTGAGCCAACATAAAAAAAAAACTTAAAATTGTCTCTTATAGGCACTAATCTTCATAATTAAGCTTCTTAAATAAATTTCGAAAAGTTGTTATCTATGTATCATATCAATTACACCTATTTATCAACGAATTTCTGATAGTTTGAAACAATAATGAGTACACTAAATTCTAAACTCTTAAAAATTCTAAATTATATGTAAATTTTGGGAAAAAAAATATATTTTCTTCTCATTACACATATTCAGAAAACTATTTTTAGATCGCCTTATTATCTCTTTTCCTACTTGTATTTCCAATAATTATCACAACGCATGATTTATTACACAAAAGTACAAGTGTCAAAACTTATTTGTTGTGAAAAGCTTCAAGTGTTTGAAAATTGTGGCACTTGAAGTTTTAGTACCAACTTCACTTAAATTGTGATTACAATGTCATGATCTCTCACACCAATACGCGATTTCAAAGCGATAAGAAAATCATAATTGAAGTATGTCCGATAGCACGTTATTGGGGTGAGCATAAACTTTTTTTTATAAGAAATCAGTTTATTGTTTCTTTTTCTTTTTTTCTTTTTGAGTTGTCTAACAAGTTAAGTTTAAGTTATTGATCATAATTATAATATAAGGCAAAGGCTTACATTTTCTTTTTTTTTGTTTTCCTTTCATTATTTAAAATAAAAAATTCAATGATACATTTTTGTTTAATTTTTTTGGATGACTAAGAGTTTGGATGACTAAATTTTCATAATTCGAAACTCATAATCTTTATATATAAAAATCGAATGGTGTCCGTATGTTATTCCATCACTTCTGAACCGTTCCAATGGTGCGTTTGGTCAATCATGACACATGTTTCCCCTGTGGATCCCCTTTCGCCCATACGATTTCTTATATAAAATCGCTAAAAATCAGTTTTGCGTCCTTTTTTTAAATAAAAACCAGCTACTCCCACTTTTAGGGGATACGCTAGCTTAGTATATAATTTGACACTCATCGAAACTGAGTATTAAAATAACTCCTCTGAATGTTAGTACAGCGCACTTCTTTTGACCTATTGGGCACGTTAAAATCCTTATAGCGAAATGTGGTTATGCATATTTATTCCCCATCGCGTAAGGGATATATTAACATTGACATTCCGTTTTTAACGCCTATAAGTAGGCGTGGCAGGTATAGAAAATAATATATTTTTTTGATCAGCATCACCCCCTGGCTCGATTTCCGTCTATCCGTCTGTCTGTCCGTCCGTCAATATAATTACAGCCGTAATTTCTATCGCGATGAAATTCAAAATATAAGCTTCTTTCTAAAAAATTAAGATCAAGTTCGAGCATGAGCCAAATCGCATGAAAACCACGTCTACCTTCCATACAAAGTGACTTTATTTCCACCGTAAAATCTCTTAAAAACCCACAAAATTGGATGAAAACCATGCCCACCTCCCATACAAAGTGGTCTTATTTTAACATAAGATCTCTTAAAAATCCATAAAAATTAAAGAAATATCTTGAAATTTTGCACATAAGCTTCGATATTTAATATGAATTTGGCAAAATCTAATGAAAACTCCTCCTACCTAACGATAGGGGGTTGATACGAGAAAAAAAGCAATAGATTAATCACCTAAGTCGGCTTGGGTAAAAATAATTGTGCGGGAATTATAAACTTATGCTTATTCACCTAAGCAATTTATTGTTTAATACATTGCTTTGAAAGCACATACTTCGATACCTTGCCAAAAAAAAATATTCACCTAATGCGTATTGTAGTTACTTCACACACAATGGTATCGGTTGGTTGTGGGCTCGAATCTCAACGGCATGCGAAAGTAAAATTTTTGTATTTAATAATTAATTCAATTTTATTTAATTTTCTTATTATAATAGACGTCAAGCAGCAAGAAAAGCCAAGAAGTCATTAATTTCTAAGAAAAAAACGATGTTGGTAAAAGAAAAATTTGTGTTGTTGCCGATTTCAGTCAAGCAAATCACAGAACGAGAGTCGGCGGCGGCAGCTTCAAAAAAAGGAAAATAAAAAAGACAAAATCCCGAAAAAAGTTATATTTTTGAATTTCAATTTTTTTTTAAAAGTAGTGTATAAAAATATACCAAATACTTAGTTAATTTATCACCCAAATACAAATTGGCAAGTCAACATGTAAAACTTAGGCGTTTTGATGAAGTACTTGGGAGGCTGAAAACTGCCAAAGCCATCTTATAAATTATACTAGGTTTTTTTCAATTTAACATAAGCTTTTTTCTCGGTGTAAATACATAAAATTGAACGTTATCGTATCTGTATCTACCCAAATTCCAGCCACATATATTCCTGGGTATAATGTGGAGTCCTTAGACCAGAAAAGTGGGTGTGACATTTTACTTTTAATCGAACTTCTGTTACTCCATGTGTCTGACTTCAGCCAAATTTTGCACACATAGTCCTTGGTTATTTGAACAGTCTTAAGTTTATGAAATTGGGCGGTAATAGACAGCGGGCGTGGCATTTTCTTTTTAAATTAGCTTTATCTACACCATATGTGTGAATTCAACCAAATTTTGCACATATACTCTTCAGTATAATGTGAGGTTTTAAGCCTACAAAAATGGGTGGGATTGGACAAGGGGGCGTGTCAGTTTTATTTTAATCGAACTCCCTCTACATCGTATGCCCAATTTAAGCCAAAATTTATGCATATATTTTTTGACAGTACGTAGTTTATAAAAGTGGGTGGAACTAGACAAGGGGTGTGGCACCTTCGTCTAAAACGAACTTCTTCTACAGCGTTTGACCATCTTCAAGCAAGGTTTAAACATATATTCTTTGGAATAATGAGCAGTGATTAGTCTAGAAAATTGGGCGATATTAGACAGGGGCGTGACACTTTAATTCAAATTTAACTACTTTTGCACCGTTTTTCTGACTTTCACCTTTGGTGTAATGAGTAGTCCATAGTCGGAAATTTTGGTGACATGGGCGTGCCACTTTGATTTTAAACGAACTTTTTCTATAGCCTTTGACCGACTTCAATCAAATTTTCCACACATATTCTTTGGAATAATGAGCAGTCAGTAGTATAGAAAATTTGGTGGAATTAAAGAGGGGGGTATGAATTCACGCAAATTTTGCACATATACTCTTTAGCATAATGAGCAGTTATGAGTTTAAAAAAGTAGTCTGGACTAGACAGGGGGCGTGGCAATTTAATATAATTCGAACACCTACACCGATTTTCCGACTTGAACCAAATTTTGCACACATGTTTTTTGGTATACTGAGTAGAGGCTGAAAACGGGTTGTTAAGGGCCACCTAAGTAAGTTAGTAAGTAAGTAAGAGTAGTCTATATTCTGGAAAATTGGACGGGACTAGGCAGGGGCGTGAAGCTCTAATTTTAAACGAACTTCTTTAGGGTTTGTTCGACTTCAAACAAATTTTTCCCAATAGTTTTTTAAATAATGTTTCGCCCTTAGTCCAGAAAAGTAGGCTGTATAAGACATGGGATTCGGCGCATTAATTTTAATCGAACTCCTCAATCAAGCGTATATCATGTTTTCGAATTTCACTAAATTTTATACATATATTCTTTGGAATAATGAATTGTCTGTAGTCAAGAAAAGAGGTCGGAATCAGACCAGGGGGAGGGGAGGGGGAGGGGAGCTGGTACTTTAGTTTGAATACTTTATCTCAGTAAATATCTGCACCATGGTATTAATATTTGATATAGGAGTTGGTGGAAACTGTTCCAAGCAACATGCAAAATATGGGCGTGACTAGAAAAGGGGAGTAGAAGCCCTTTAAAAACTTAACCTCATATTTAAGATTCAATAATTCTACTATACCCTCACAGCTGAAAAGTTTCAGCTGGAAATTGACTGAATCTCTCTTGGTTATAGATGAAACTTAACGTGATTTTGTGTAAAAAACAACTGCAACAGTATTGAGATGTTAACAATTAAAAATAACAGTAACATTTAAGCCACAATGGGGTATAATTCGTTACGCTAACGGCAAAACATTGCTCTCTAAAATTGAGATTGATTTTTCTGACTTACAAGAATATATGAACTTTGTTTGATATATATGCCTTAAGGTTCAGATGGTCCATTAATCCTGACTCCAAATATTTATTAAAAAAAAATAAAACCCAAAAAAATGAACAAAGTTGAATTGACCAAAAACAATGGGGTAACAAACTACTCTATGTGGCAGCTAAGGGCAAAATTAAAATAAGCGTATAACACAAATATTTTTGCCGATTATACATAAATATTTTATAGATGGCTAAAGACTTCGAATATACTTCGAATAGGGATTAAAAAAACTGAAAAATTTGCGTAACAAATTTTTCAATGAGTTTAAAATTTCTGGAAACCCTGATTCTAAATCTAAATATGTTCACTATTCACGCCAATTTAATTTTTTAAATAAATTTCTTTATAAACAGTATGTTTTAAGCATTGAAAACCGGATTCAAACCGATGCTAAATCTTTTTGGACCTTTATACAATCTAAAAAGGGTTCTTCAAATATTCCCTCATCTATGTTTTATAATGGTGCATTTTCTTACTCCGTAAATGATACAGTTGAATTGTTTGCAAATTATTTTAAATCTAATTTTGTAAATAATCTGGATCAAGTCAACTCCTGTGTGGCTGATAACGTAAACACTAGCATTAATTTTGGTAATATGCTGGTTACACTCTCTGATGTTGAAACTGCTATAAATAGCCTGAAAAACTCGGTCAAATGTGATCTAGATGGTCTTCCCGCTTTTTTGTTAAAAAAATGTGCTAACTCTTTGTCCTCACCTCTCTGTTTTATTTTCAATAAATCACTCACTTCGGGAGTTTTTATCGATAAATGGAAAGCTTCGCTTATAACACCAGTTTTTAAAGCCGGCAACAAACATGATATTTTAAACTACAGACCCATCTCTAAGCTAACCAATACTTCTAAGCTTTTTGAAAAAATCGTTAAAGATAAATGTACTTTGCATTAAAAAATTTAATAAGTCGAAATCAACATGGGTTTGTCTCTGGTAGGTCAACTACTACTAACATTAGTGTTTTCACAAATTACTGCATCACCACCTTTGAAGAACGCTCGCAACTTGATGTAATTTATTCCGACATATCTAAGGCTTTTGACAAATTGTCACACGATATTTTGTTACTAAAGCTAGCTAAGATTGGCTTTCATTCAGTTTTTCTCTCTTGGTTGGGATCATACCTCTCTAACAGAGTTTCATACGTTGCCATTGACAATGTCAAATCGTCTTCATTTTTAGCAACGTCTGGAGTTCCCCAAGGTAGTATTCTTGGACCCTTACTTTTTGTTATTTTTATAAATGATGTTTCCACATGCTTCAATACTGCCCAATTTTTACTTTATGCCGACGATCTTAAAGTATTTCATAAAGTAAAAAGTCTGTCGGATGCAATTCATCTTCAAAATGATTTAAATAATGTCTTTTCTTGGTTTAAATTAAACCAGTTATCACTAAACCTAAGAAAATGCTTTGTCGTTTCTTATTATAAACTTAATTCTCCGATTTTAATTTATTATACTCTTGATAATTCGGATTTAGTTAGATTATCCGAAATCCGTGATTTAGGCGTAATTTTTGACTCCGGTCTTAACTTTAGTTCTCATTTAAATCGTATCATCCCCAAAGCCTATTCTCTTTTAGCGTTTGTTAGACGCAATAGTGCTGGGTTCGCTGACCCATACACATTTAAAACATTATATTCGTCCCTTGTAAGATCAAGCCTTGAATATGCATCTTTTATTTGGAGCCCTTTTTACTCAGTTCATATAAAAAGATTGGAACAAGTCCAAAAAAGATTTTTGAAATTTGCTTTGCGCTCTTTAAGTTTTTCTGATCCTCTGCCGTCATACAGGACGCGTCGTTTGCTTATTGGTCTATCTTCTCTTGAATAGTATTATGATTATTTATGACTTAATTAATGGTTACATTATCTGTGAGAAATTACTCGAACTAATATCGTTTAATATTCCACAAAAATCGTTACGCAACTCTAATTATTTTTATATTAACTGTCATAGAACTAATTATGCCATTAATGAGCCAATAAATAGAGTCCTTTTAGCTATTAAAAGTATGTACAATAACAATTTGTTAGATTTTTCTATGCCTAAACTGGCTTTTAAAAATACAATAACTTTTTTACTAAATGGTGTTTAAAAAACTGTGTACTTAATCATTTTTTAAGTTGCTTAGTCTGTAAGGAATTTTGTCCATAGACGAAAACGGGGGGTATTTTAGCTCGGTACCCTTCCGAAGCTCCATTCCTTAATAGTTATTCTTTCTCTCTCTCTCTCTCTTTCTTTCTAATTTGTACACTATTCTTTAAGGAATTAACTCTTTTTTAGTAGAATTTGCATTTTGTATCTTTGATGCTTTAATATCGATTGTAAATTCGGCATGTAAACGAATTATTCTTATATGTCAACAATTTTTATTAAATAAATAATTATTATTTATAAATAAATGTCAAAAACCATATTTGTCTACTATACCTTGCTTTATTTTTCTGTAATTAATTGAAAAAGATACCTCATTTCTTATCGGCTGCAATTTGTACTCCTGCAGCCGATAAAAACCTTCTATCGATAACTTGATGTCAATCAACTAATGGCACAATCACTTCAAGGTCACACATGAAATTTGTTGATTTTTCCAAGTGCCGCAAAAAGTTTTTATCTATCTCAAAGTGCTAAAATTGAGCATGTTTTACTATAATTATCATTTTATCATATAAGACATTCTGCAAAATTGTTTTTTTTTTTAATAGATGAAAAATATTTGAAAGTTACGCAAAATATTCACAGTTCAGTAATTAAACCAAGGTTGTGTGGAAAGAAAGCTCTTGCCTAAGGTAAATGTTTTGGAAAAAAACGACATTCGTGAAAAAAGGCTTATAAAAATTTTTTATCCAATTTGATAATATTTAAAATATTTAAAGTTTTATAATATTTTAACATTTTATTTAATCCAATAATTTAAATAAAAATATCAAGTAATAATAATTGAATAAAATGAAATTGAAATAGTTAAAGTTCTCATTAATAAATTTTTTTTTAAATTATGCCGACCTTTGTAAAATCCAAATGTGCTAGTGAAATGTAAACCTTTGGCGGACTAAGCCAAAATTTATAAAGAAAAAACAAATTAAAAATATCTAATATTTTTAAGTCCCTAATAATTTCGTGAGCTAGTTTTTTGCATCTGTTAAGAAAATGTCTATGAAATTGATGGATCTTCTCGGCATAAAGCGTCAACGAAACAATATCGCTATCATTGCGCCGCTGCTGATGCTGGTACTGCTGTTGCCCTATCTTATGTACAATTTCAAAATTAGAGCGATGCAACAACATGCTGAGCGTCTGAAAGGCTCACGTAAAGCTCTGGACGTCGTAGTGCAACATCAAGTGCGTGTTCTGTGTCTGATAATAACGACACCCAAGCACCATATGGAACGCGCAGTACATGTAAAGCGCACTTGGGGTCATTATTGCAATCGGCTGCTTTTTATGAGCAATGAGGAGCATGCAGAACTGGAATCGGTGGCGTTGCATGTAAAGGATGAACGTGAGCATATCTGGGGCAAGATAAAGGCTGCATTTAAGTATGTGCAACACTATCATTTGCACGAAGCCGATTGGTTTCTGATGGCGCACGATGACACGTAAGTGAATTTTTTTTTGCCTGAATTTTGCACGTTTAACTATTGTGTTAGAAGCAGACAATACAAATATTACTCTGCTGCATATTTTTATTCCAACGTCGTTTTGCTAAAAAAATAATTATTCCATACTAGTTCTATCCTCTAAAACTTTTATAAATTTTTATTTTTGAAAATAAAAGTGGGTTTGACGATAAATGAGGGTAAAACAAATTATATGCTGTCTACAAACAAGGGAGCGCGGCGTTTAGACTTCCACGTTTCATCCGGCAGCTATAACTTTGAAGTAGTCAAGGAGTTTGTATACCTTGGCACCGCCATTAATTCCAAAAACGAAGTCAGCCTGGAGATACAGCGAAGAACAATAATTGCTAATAGGTGCTACTACGGGCTCAGTAAGCAACTAAGTTCCAGAGCCCTCTCTCGATCGACAAAACTAGCACTCTACAAGACGCTCGTTCTACCTGTGCTGCTTGATGGCGCTGAGGCATGGGTAGTTTCGCAAACTGACGCATCCGCTCTGGGGGTGTTCGAGAGAAAAGTTCTTCGCAAAATCTTCGGTCCTGTTCGAGTCGGCGATGACTATCGCATCCGAATGAACCACGAGCTGTATGAGCTCTACGGAGACATTGACGTAATTCGGCGTATAACTGTGCAGCGACTACGCTGGCTGGGTCATGTCCATCGTATGGACGACGAAGCTCCAGCGAAAAAGGTGCTCGAGGCGAGGGTCGCTGGTCAACGACGACGAGGGAGACCATGCCTCCGATGGATGGACCAGGCTGAGGAAGCCCTAACCGCGCTTGGTGTATCCGATTGGAGAAGGCGCGCGCAAAGCAGAGGCGCCTGGCGAGAGCTGATGAGGTCGGTCGAAATCCGGACACGGGTTGTCACGGCCATCTAAGTAAGTAAGTAAGTAATACGTTCAAGTCTGTAGAAGCAATTCGGGTTGAGAAAAGATTTGAAATTTTAACTCGATGCTGACCGTGAGACATAGAAAAAATCGCATTACTTTTGCAAAAGCGCAACACGAATGGGTTGGTTAAGAAAATGAAGTTATATGAAATTAAAATACATTTAGTTGGAAGTGATGATAAATCGAAGGGTTCGATGTCCGAAGAACGCATAATATAATTTAAAACAGGGATGGAAATGACCCGATCTTCAGCCGATTTTCAGATATTCTATGTTAAATGTTAATATTCTGAATTTCACATAAAACTCAATTTATTTTATAGCAACTGCGAACTAATTTTTATAAGAACTCTATTTATCGCATAGAAATCAATATTGTCATGACCATGGCTCGGATTTTGTTGATATGTTAACTTTTTTCTGCTCTAACATAGACATTTTCTGATGATGCAAAAACACCGTTCATAAGCCCCAGGTACCGCGGCAAAATATTTTAAGGGCATTTTTTTTTATTATTTTTAGCCAGTTCTGTTTTTAGGTCATTTTCCTTAGTCGTAATTTTTATTATTTTTAGTAATTTTAGCGATTATTAAATATTTCGCAAATACTTTTGAGATCCCTCAATCATTGTTTTCTAACAATAAAATAAAGGGTTCGTACAATTTCCAAAATTAAAAAAAAGAATTGGTTGTTTTTCAATCTATACCACGAGCGATCGAAAATTTCCAATGCTTGTGAGAATGTAAAATAAAAAACTTTAAAAAAGAAACAACCGACTACAAAATCACTACAAAGTAAAAATAATTTAAAAAATACTTTTCCTTTTAATTTCTTGGTCATATTTGATAATTTATTTAAACATATTATTATATATGAAATCTTATTATCTTGATTTTTTTCTTAGTTGTTTTATTATCATATATATATTGATTTCTTGATGAATACAAAAGCTTTTAAGGTTGGCGCTAATATAATCAGACTTTTAATCAGAAGCGCCAACTTCAAAGCATTTGTATTCATCAAGAAATTAATATATTTATGATAATAAAACAAATGAGAAAAAATTAAGATAATAAGATTTCATATATAATAATATGTTTAAATAAATTATCAATTACGTATATGACCAAGACACTAAAAGGAAAAGTATTTTTAAAATTATTTTTTACTTTGTAGTGATTTTGCAGTTGGTTGTTTTTTTTTTTTTTTAATTTTTATTTCGTCCTTTTTCGAGAATATGATAAATTTTCGAAAAAAGTGTATAAACGATATAAATAAAATTGTTCCGAAAAATTTGTTCTATTAAAATCTGAAAGTTTGTTGGTTATTTCAAATATCTGCCTCTTAAATTTAGATTAGATGTCACCTGTTTTGAAATTATTATACCCATTCTTGTAACGAGTTTTATTACCCTGGTGTCAATTTTATTCGAGATATAGTGTTTTTCAAATATTGCCACGCCCCTTTGTTAAATAAGCGCCCACTTTCTGGAGCGTTATTTCCAATAATTGTGCCTACCCCTGTACTTTATTTCAGTACCCCAGCGTCAATATTAACTGCGATAGTGTTTATCTAGTATTGCCACGCCCATTTATCGAATAACGCTTACTTTATTGACCATAATTTTTAATAATTCTGCCTACCCCTATACTACAATAAATTTCAGTGCCCTAGTGTCAATATTATTCGAGATACACTGTTTTTCTAATATTGCCACGCCCAGTTGTTGAAATCCGCCCACTTTCTTCACCGTAATTTTTACTAATAATGCCTAGCCCTATACCAAATTGCTGTACCATAGTATCAATATTATTCGAGATATACTATTTTTCTAATATTGCCACGCCCATTTGTCAAATAACACCCATTTTCTTGACTGTAATTTGTATTAACTGTGTCTACCCCTACACTAAATTTCAGTAGCCTAGTGTCCATATTATTTGAGATACAGTGTTTTTATAACATTGCCACGCCCATTTGTCGAATAACGCCCACTTTATTGGCGATAATTTGTAATAATAATGCCTATCCCTATACTAAATTGCAGTACTCTAGCCTCAAAATTATGCAAGATACACTGTTTTTCTAATATTGCCACGCTTATTTGTCGAATTACGCCCATTTTCTTGCCCGTAATTCGTAATAATTGTGCTTACCCCTACACTAAATTGCAGTACCCTAGTGCCAATATTATTCGAGATACAGTAGTATCTAATATTGCGAGATCTATTATTGCCACGCCCAGTTCTCGAATACCGCCCACTTTTGTACGGGCACCTCCATGCTTATGATATCTATCTGTTTCCCAAAAGTTATGGCAATCAGGCATATGGTTTAGGAGCTATCGATGTACATACATTAAAAAAAAAAAAAAAAAAAAAACAGAAACCGAGAAACCGAGAAACCGACGAACTTGAGAACCTCCTCCTTTTTGAAGTCGGTTAAAAATCTATCAATGATAGTATTAAATGGAAAAATAAGTTTATCGTGCAAGCAATAAAAGTATCACCAAAACGCACCTTCTCTTCGTCATCACTTTCACATAATGCAAGATAATTCTAACAACAACAAACATCTTTGACCGCTAATTAAGACATTATACGAATGTACATGCATAAAAAATGCAATTTTGCAGCTCGATTTCTGAGGAGAGACAACACAATAACAACTGGACCCATGATCATAAATGAATAAAGTCAACCGTTGAGTTTTTTGGTTGACTTTATTTATGAAGTTTTCAACTTTGATTGCCTTTATTTACCTATTATATTACAGAAATGCTATGCAGGGGGGGGGAGACGGGGGAGGGGAAAAAGTGCAACCATTATAAGTATTTTTAACATTTTTTGACAATAATACAGGCATTTTTTTTTCTAAAGTTCAGAGGAGAATAGTGCCCCCTTTATCCCCGAAAACGTCCATGCCTATGATAGAAGTTTTTGTTGACCACACACACATTCGGACTTACAATTGCGACTGTATTAATCAATCAGTTTTATTCGACTTGCATACATTTTGCATATGAATATTATAAGAAATATATAATTTTTATTTTTATTACATTCTTTGCATTTGATGTTAATTTTATAATTTTTTTATGCAATATGCAAAATCTGTAAAAATAATATTGTGTTTTTCGAGATAGAATTTGTTGGGTGTCTATCCGCTGTCTAGTTATTGCGCTGTTTTTTATAATTGAAATTTGCATGAGTAACTAATTCTATTGCATTTTGCAGCACTGTATATTTTCATATAAGGAAAAATATTGCTACATAAAGCATAAGCATATTCAAATTATTTTGTTTAATTTTTTTATAGTTTTGTTATTCTGGAGAATCTGCGTTACCTGTTACAGCGCCACAATCCAAAAAAAGCCATATATTTTGGTTGCAAACTGCATAGCACCAAGGAGCAGGTTAGTTCACCTTTATAGATCTTTTGCGATTTGTTCTTTCCAATGTCAAAAAATGTCAATGAGAAAATAAAAATTGTTTCTTGCAGAATTACAAAATCGATGGACCTGGCTATGTTCTAAGTAAAGAAGCGCTCAATCGTTTCATCAACCAGGCTCTACCCAATTCCACTATTTGTAGTCAGAACAGCTTGGGTATTGTCGATGTTGAGCTGGAACATTGTTTACGAAATGTGGGCGTTATGTCTGGTGAAACTCGCGATGCTCAAGGTGCTGAAACATTTATTCCCAACTGGTTTCCCAGAAAGCTTGACGTCACAGCTCAAAAGAATGTAAGTGACTTGGAAGAAATCTCCTTTAAGCTAACGTTGTAATTAATTGTTACATTTTTTATAGACATCCATCAGGCTGTCTAAGCATGCGATCTCATTACATAAAGTCAAGCCGAATGAAATGTATACCTTGGAGTTTCTTATTCACAAGTTGCGGTTGTTTGGCTTCCAGTGACTTAAAGCACTTAAAACACAAATCACTGCAAAGCCGTCGTGCATTTAATCGTTAATAGATGGAATAGAGATTTTTTGGCTTATGTCTACTTTAATGAACACGCTGAATTTCAAGGGGTTGCTTGGGTCACAGGGGGGTCACAGCGAGAATGGTGGCCTTTTTTTTAATACCATTAGATTCTACGAAGGAAATGCTATCTTGTACGCATGATACAATTATAATTCTGCCATGCCTTGTACCAAACAACTTTCTGAAATATAAGCGGGTTTATTAAACTAGACTTGTTCCTTTTTTTAGTATATTTTGCAATTTTTAAACCATTAGGACAAATGGGTTGACAAATAGAGTTTCCCCGAAAATGCTTGATTAAAAAAAAAAAAATAAAAAAACTCTCAAAATATTATAATAACAATGCATACTTATTCTTTTACAATGCATTTACAATTTACAATTTTACAATGCATAGTTATTCTTTATCTTTTTCTTGATTAGGTAATTACCAGTGTATAACAACTGTACAAAATAGTGATTTGCTTTTATACTCAAAGAATAATATTTTACTGGCGCCAGCTTAAAATATCAAACGCCATCAGGTTGTCCTCCACTGGATCCTTAAAACGGAGGTGCATTTGCTCTCTGCTGAGTTGACCGCCACTAAATACCAAATCAAATAATATCTTTGCTGGAGCGTCATGTCCCATCCGCTTAGAATGACCCTTCTAGCATAGATGCTCGATTTTATAACACCTATCTTTGTCGATATCGGCGTATAACTCACACAACTAGTGTTTCCATCGTATTCGGTACTAGCCATTGACGTAAATTGGGACGTTGATCTTACGAAGAATATTTCTTTAGAATGCTTCCAAAGACCTTTCATCAGAACTGCTCAGCTTTCAGGTGTGCGCTGCATATAACAGGACGGGCGTGATTAGTGACTTATAGAGTATGACTTTTGTTCGTCGAAAGAGGGCTCTGCTTCTGAATTGCCTACCAAACTCAAAGTAACACGTGCTGGCAAGATTTATTCTTCGGTTGATCTCAATACTTTATCTTTGGTGAAGTTTGTGCTGGATACAAGGTAGACAAGGTCCTTCACAACCTCGAATTAGGTGTTGTCAACAGTAACTTGGGTTCCAAGACTCTAATGGCCGTATTTTTTAAAACGCAAGCGATCACGTCACTTGGGGGTTTTTAGTCTGGCAATTACGTTTTCATATGAGTATAACAAAACTCTCTTTCTCTAACTGAAATTTTCTATTGAAATTTATTGCCAGAAAAAAAAACCCAAGAGACGTGAGCGCTTGCGTTTTACAAAGTACGGCCATAAGACTCTAACGAAGCTCCTGGTCTTCCACATCTATGAATTAGGCAAAATCGCCGGAACTCCGTGCTTCTTACAGAATATACTACATATATTAAAATTGAAAAGACGTGCAGCTATAGTTTATCTTCGTTATTGATTCTTAAATTCAAATTTGAGGCTACGACTATATTTCAGGCTAGGATGATGGGAATAACGTGTAGCCCGTAATTCCATAAGATCTGGATTTTTGCGCGGTTCTGGGACTGTGGTGGGATGTATGGTTTGGCTATAATCGTCAGTGATTGTCGTGGTTCTGAGGCTGCTCGTCGTTGTGACCAATTCATCAGTACCCGAAGATCTCAATGCAACTACTTATTTAATATTGTTTTTAAATTAATTAGACCCCGAAGACCCAGATGTAGCTAATTGTTTAGAAGGCTTAATATATTAATCGGTTTCCGAAGACCCCGATGTAATTACTTGTTTATTGTCCTAAATATATAAATTAGTATTCGAAGGTACTGTGTCTGCTGTGGCTGTTCGTCGTTGTTACCAATTCGTCAGTACCCGAAGATTTGAATGCAACTACAATACTTATTTCATATATATATTTTTCATATATAGTTTATATATTAATTGGACCCTGAAGACCCAGATGTAGCTAATTGTTTAGTATGCTTAATATAATAATCGTTTTCCAAAGACCACGATGTAACTACTTGTTTATTGTCCTAAATATATTAATTAGTATCCGAAGGTACTGTGTCTGCTGTGGCTGCTCGTCGTTGTTACCAATTCGTCAGTACCCGAAGATTGGAATGCAACTACTTATTTCATATTGTTTATATATTAATTGGACCCCGAAGACCCAGATGTAGCTAATTGTTTAGTATGCTTAATATATTAATCGGTTTCTGAAGACCACGATGTTAACTACTTGTTTATTGTCCTAAATATATTAATTAGTATCCGAAGGTTAATTAGTATAATAATCGGCATTCGAAGACTCCGAGGTAACTACGCATTTAATATTCTTAATATTCTTAATATACTAATCGGTATCCGAAGACCCCGATGTAACTACTCGATTAGTATTTTTAATTAATTAATCGATATCCCAAGATATAACTACTCGTTTAGTATTTTTAATTTAACGATATCCGAAGAACCAGGTGATAAGATTTAATATTCTTAATATAATAAACAACTAAGTACCAGATCGTCACACGTTTTCTGTCCTTAATTGTCCACAGCTTACATAAACTTACCTAATTTACGTCGTACTTGCCAGACTCCTATATTTTCTTCCTTGATGGTCTTTTCCCTTCGATCTGTGGTTCTTGTTGCATCTTTTAGCACGTTCGTCACGCTCCGTTGTTCTGTAGCAACTCATTCTAGGCACGTCCGTCACGCTCCGTAGTTCTACAACCACTAATTTGTGGCATGTCCGCTATGCTACGTAGTTCCACAGCAACTAATTTTACTTCTTGGCTCTTTATTTTTGTTGTACACGGCAAAAACTGGTTCGGCTTTTGCCCGTCACAGTAGAAACCAGGTATTTCGTCTCATTTATGATCATTGCAAGACTCATGTAACTTGAGTTAATTTCTAATTTCAGAATTTCTGCGTGTCTATGATAATATCAATATTAATAGCATACTCGTATAATATCATATCATAAGCATACTCTAGCATCATAACAATGATATAGAATATGGTGCCAGACTAATTTCAAATCAGTAACTCAGATGATCTCCTCCATCATATGATTGAAAAAATCGCACGATAAGGAATCACTTTACCAGAAATCGCATTTCGTAACAAATGGGGGTAGGGGGGAAATAGGCGTGGTAGGTTCTTGTCAATTTTAGCTGCGCTGATTGTGTTGCTTAGACTCATCATCCAGCATAGATGATTTTGCAGGCATGCCATATTCAGACATGGTGGAGTGTAGGTGATAGGTGGACGTCAATTTGTTTTTCTAGGGTCTCTTCCAAGATTTGTCGTAGCGAAAAAATCTGGTCGGTGATAGATTTTTCAGGTCTAAAGCCACACCGATAAAGTTCAATCAGTTGGCTTTTGATGAGCTTCAGTCTTTCACATAATACGCTCTACAGTACCATATATGCTATATTTTGAAAATATATCCCACGGTAGTTGACACAACCAGTGGGATCGCCTTTCTTATGGATTTAACAGAGCACTCTGGGGTTCCAATCATATGAATGTATTCTGCATAGAAACTCGTGATGCATTTCAAGAAAGCTTTTCCTTCGTTCTGGAACAGCATAGCGAGTAGGCGGCTCTCGTGACCTTGTTTTCCTTAAGCGAAGTTTTGGCTGTCAAAACTTCTTTGTAGTCGGGCTGCGGAGCCACAACGCTCCATCATCCATAATTGGGGTTTCCGGGATATTATTTGTAGTGGCGGAATTCGCAATTCCAGTTAATGTTTTAAAGGACGCCCTTCTGGAGTACTGTGTAGGAACTAAACCTCTGCACAAGTGCACTTGTTTCTGCTACAACACCAGAACGCACACTGTCGAGTTCACTGCTTAACAGAACTCTGTTCGTCTAGCACAACAACACCAAATCATTTTGCAAAAACAAACAAGCAGTGCCGATCACTCGTCGGCTTCATAACATAACATGTTCGTGGCTTGCTTTTTTCGCACGTTGAGTCGTTTAACAAGCTGAAAACCAAACAGCAATATATGCACAGAACACACATAACACTAGTGTGACACTAGAACATTTTGGCGTTCTTCTTGTTTTGCGTTTTTTATATAACTTATAGAGCTAGAGCGAACACTTGGTAAAATTAAGCGCTGATTCAGAATTTCAAAAGATGAAAATACAAAATTTTTAAAAAGTACTAAGTTTCGGAAAATTTTGAAATTTTGAAAATTTCGGAATTTTTCGGAAAACCAAATTTTGAAAAAAAGTACCAAATTTTGAAAAAGTACCAATTTTTTGAAAAAAATACCAAATTTTGAAAAATGTACCGGTTTTTGCAAAAAGTACCAAATTTGGAAATAAGTACCAAATTTTTAAAAAAGTACCAAATTTTGAAATAAGTACCAAATTTTTAAAAAAGACCCAAATTTTTAAAAAGTACTAATATATGAAAAAAAGTACCAAATTTTGAAAAAAGTGCCAAATTTTGAAAAATGTATCAAATTTTCAAAAAGTACAAATATTTGAAAAAAGTTCCAAATTGTGAAAAATGTACCAAATTTTGAAAAAGTACCAAATTTTCAGAGTACCAAATTTTTAAAAAGTACCAATACTTGAAAAAAGTACCAAATTTTGAAAAAAGTACCAAATTTTTAAAAATGTACCAAATTTTCAAAAAGTGCCATATTTTGAAAAAAGTACCAAATTTTGAAAAATGTACCAAATTTTGAAAAAAGTACCAAATTTTGAAAAATGTACCAACTTTTGAAAAAATACCAAATTATATAAAAGTACCAAATTTTGAAAAAGAACCAAATTTTGAAAAAAATACCATATATTTAAAAAGTACCAATATTTGAAAAAAGTACCAAATTTTGAACCAAGTACAAAATTTTGAAAAAAGTACCCATTTTTTGAAACAAGTACCAAACTTTCAAATTGTACAACATTTTGAAAAATGAACCAAATTTATATATTAAAAATTTACCTAATATTGCAAAAAGGACCGAGTTTTGAAAAAAGCACAAAGTTTTGATTTAAGTACCATATTTTGAAAAATTTTTAATAAGTACCAATTTTTGGAAAAAATACCATGTATTGAAAAAAGTACCATGTAGTTTTTAATTATTTTTTACGACCTCTAGAATTGTATTTTATTGAATAAAAAAAATTTGACCATTCATATTTCATATATGTATATACATATATCATATCTCGCAAAAATTTAATTATATAAAAGTACATTTTTCAAAATTTGGTACTTTTTTCATTATTTGGTACTTTTTGAAATTTTGTACTGCTTATAAGATTTGGTACTTTTCCCAAAATTTGGTACATTTTTCAAAATTTGGAACTTTTTTCAAAATTTGGTACTTTTTTTTCAAATATTGGTGCTTTTAAAAATTTGGTACTTATTTCAAAATTTGGTTCATTTTTCAAAATATGGTACTTTTTTCAAAATTTGGTACTTTTTGAAAATTTGGTACTTTTATATAATTTGGTATTTTTTCAAAAGTTGGTACATTTTTCAAAATTTGGTACTTTTTTCAAAATTTGGTACATTTTTCAAAATTTGGTACTTTTTTCAAAATATGGTACTTTTTGAAAATTTGGTACATTTTTCAAAATTTGGTACTTTTTTCAAAATTTGGTACTTTTTTCAAATATTGGTACTTTTTAACAATTTGGTACTCTTTGAAAATTTGGTACTTTTTCAAAATTTGGTACATTTTTCACAATTTGGTAATTTTTTCAAATATTTGTACTTTTTGAAAATTTGATACATTTTTCAAAATTGGCACTTTATTCAAAATTTGGTACTTTTTTTCATATATTAGAACTTCTTAAAAATTTGGTACTTTTTTAAAAATTTGGTACTTATTTCAAAATTTGGTACTTATTTCCAAATTTGGTACTTTTTGCAAAAATGGTACATTTTTCAAAATTTGGAATTTTTTTCAAAAAATTGGTACTTTTTCAAAATTTGGTACTTTTTTCAAAATTTAGTACTGTTTTCGAAATTTGGTACCTACTTTATTCAATATTTGGTACATTTTTCGATATATGATATATTTTCCAGAATTTGATAAATTTTCCAGAATTTGGTCCTTTATTCCAAATTTTTTTCAAAATTTGATACTTGGTTTCAAAATTTGGAATTTTTTTGTAAAATTTGGTACATATTTTAAAATTAAGTTCATTCTTCAAAATTTTTTACTCGAACCCATTCCGCAATAAAATGCACCATAACTTCTAGAAGACAAGCAAATTAAGTAGACCACCAATTATTCTGGTGTCGTTCTAGTGTGTTCTAGTGTTGTCACATAACATTCAAGTCATTTCGTTATAGTGCATTTTTCTTAACCAAACATAACATAATATAGTTCTGCTACTCGTTTCTTTTTGTTCGGTTGCGTTCTGTTGTGATTTCTGAAGTGTTACGCTTGTTTTGATTGCCAAGAACAGAACATAACCAACACTCGTTTCATAGGGGTGTGTTTTGAAATGCGTTTCAAGCCTACTCGTGCAGGGGTTTAGTAGGAACCTTCACTCAAAACAATACTGAGAGTCTCAACCGACTCATTTAGAAAATTATTTGAAAAATTCTGAATAATTCTCAAATATTATTGGAATCGCAGAAAATGTAGCAGCATGTATTTGAAATGAAGGCTGTTTGGCTTGTTGACATTTATGCAAAGAGATGGGAAATAAAACAGTGACAAGTTCTCATGAATGGACACGGATAGAGGACAACGACGCGAATAACGTTTTAAGCGACAAATTAAATAAAAATGGTTTTTTTGCATACTACCATTAAAAATGCTCTGGCGTATAATGACATTACATAGAGGGTCCGCCATCTAACTTTTTTGTTTTTCAACTAGTGCTTATTTCGTGATACACTTAGCACAGGTTTGATTTGACAGATAATTAGTTTTATCCTTCCGCTGAACGAATATGGTTGTGTATACGCTTGAACAACGCTGGGAAATATTGCGACATTACTTTGAACAGAAGTTGCCGATTTTGTCAAAAAAATCATCTTTTCAGATGAAGCTCATTTTGATCTTGGCGGGTATGTAAACATGTAAATTGTCGCATTTGGGGCACAGAAAACCCGCACGCATACATTGAAAATCCGATGCACCCAAAACGAGTCACTGTTTGGTGCGGATTTTGGTCCAGAGGCATATTTGGGCCATTTTTCTTCGAAAATGAGCAAGGAGTGGCCGTTACAGTTAATGGCCATCGTTATCGGGCCATGTTGAACGAATTTTTGTTCACAAAAATTGAAGAGGAGGATATTGGCAACATTTGGTTTCAACAGGACGGCGCTACGTGCCACACAGCCGAAGCTACAGTCGATGTTTTGCGCCCTGTTTTTGAAGATCGCACTATCAGCCGCAGAGCTGATGTCGTTTGGCCACCTCGGAGCTGCGATTTGACACCGTTGGACTATTATTTGTGGGGTGCCCTCAAAGATAAATGTTACGCCGACAAGCCAGAGACAATTGACGCTTTAAAGGACAATATTCGTGAAGCCATTGGTGAAATACAGCTGCACACAATCGATAATGTGCTTAAAAATTGGACCGATCGTGAAGGCTACTGCATGACCAGCCGAGGTAGCCATTTGAACGAAATTATGTTCCATTATTAACCGGAAGGATTGTACATTCAAATACAAAAGAAATTTGAGAAAATATTCAGTTGTTTTTTTTTTGCATTTTCAAAAAAAAAAGTTATTTGGCGGACCCTTTAGTTTCTCAAATTTTATCAGTTTTTGGGTATTGACATGCTTTCCAACGTAAGTAGTGAGTGGAAAAATGTTTCGTGTAAAAAACGGAAGACAAATTTTAAAAATTGGAAAAACGTACATAATAAAAGGCTAAGAAATAGCGGAGAAGCGTATACTGGAAGAAAAGAAAAAGCTGAATCCAAGAAAATTGCTCCAGAATTAACAGTGTGAAAAAACATTTTAAGCGCCATCAGCAAAGATTATGCTTACTGAAAAAACGTGTTATTATCCATTATTATCCATTATATATTGTTTTTTTATAAACAGACAAATTTTCTTAAGCCTCTTACAACAAAAAAAATTGGATATTGAAATCAAATGGCTCTAATATTGAATAGAAGAAGAAGATGTCGAAGGAAGCAAAGTAGATAGAATTTGACGAAGATTAGAGCAACAAGATGCACTAGACATCTTAGCTCGAAGCCCTGTGCTTTATGGAGCTGACATTGCTGATTCTTACTTACTTACTTACTTAGGTGGCCGTGACAACCCGTGTCCGGATTTCGACCGACCTCATCAGCTCTCGCCAGGCGCCTCTGCTTTGCGCGCGCCTTCTCCAATCGGATACACCAAGTGCGGTTAGGGCTTCCTCAGCCTGGTCCATCCATCGGAGGCATGGTCTCCCTCGTCGTCGTTGACCAGCGACCCTCGCTTCGAGCACCTTTTTCGCTGGAGCTTCGTCGTTCATACGATGGACATGACCCAGCCAGCGTAGTCGCTGCACAGTTATACGCCGAACTACGTCAATGTCTCCGTAGAGCTCATACAGCTCGTGGTTCATTCGGATGCGATAGTCATCGCCGACTCGAACAGGACCGAAGATTTTGCGAAGAACTTTTCTCTCGAACACCCCCAGAGCGGCTGCGTCAGTTTGCGAAACTACCCATGCCTCAGCGCCATAAAGCAGCACAGGTAGAACGAGCGTCTTGTAGAGTGTTAGTTTTGTCGATCGAGAGAGGGCTCTGGAACTTAGTTGCTTACTGAGCCCGTAGTAGCACCTATTAGCAATTATTGTTCTTCGCTTTATCTCCAGGCTGATTTCGTTGTTAGTATTAATGGCGGTGCCAAGGTATACAAACTCCTTGACTACTTCAAAGTTATAGCTGCCGGATGAAACGTGGGAGTCTAAACGCCGAGCTCCCTTGTTTGTAGACAGCATATACTTTGTTTTACCCTCATTTATCGTCAAACCCACTTTGGCTGATTCCTTTTCGATAGCGGCGAAAGCAGCGGTAACATCTCTCTTGGTTCTGCCAACAATATCAATATCATCAGCGTAAGCAAGGAGCTGGACACCTTTATAAAAAATGGTGCCATTACGATGCACACCGGCCTTTCGTACGATCCCCTCCATGATGATGTTGAAGAGATCGCAAGACAGTGGATCGCCTTGCCTGAAACCTCTTTCGGTATTGAAGGTTTCGGAGAGGTCATTTCCTACCTTGACGGAGCTGCGTGTGTTGCTCAACGTCATTCTGCAAAGTCTAATCAACTTTGCAGGTATACCGAACTCAGACATTGTTGCGTATAGGCAATCCCTTCTCGGGCTATCGAACGCAGCTTTAAAGTCGACAAAGAGATGGTGTGTGTCAATTTGATTTTCGTGGGTTTTCTCCAGGATTTGTCGTAGCGTGAAAATCTGGTCTATGGTGGACTTACCAGGTCGAAAGCCACACTGATAAGGTCCAATCAGTGTTTTTGTAATTGGCTTTAATCTTTCACACAGTACGCTTGAGAGAACCTTATATGCGATGGAAATAAGACTGATACCTCTATAACTTGCGCAGATTGTAGGGTCTCCTTTCTTAAGTATAGGGCACAGTACACTGAGGTTCCAATCGTCGGGCATGCTTTCTGCTAGCCATATTTTGCTGATGAGCTGATGCATGCGCCTTATCAATTCATCGCCGCCGGTTTTAAACAATTCAGCTGACAGGCCGTCAGCACCCGCTGCTTTATTGTTTTTGAGTCGTTGGATAGCAACTCGAACCTCTTCATGGCTAGGTGGTGATACTTCCACTCCGTCATCGTCGATTGGTGGCACTGCACTGTGCTCTCGATGGGCGGCATTGGTGGAATCGTCGCCATTAAGTAAATTGGAGAAGTGCTGTCTCCACAATCTAAGCACACACTGTGTATCCGTATTCAGATCTCCATTTTCGTCTCTACATTGCTGATTCAGTGTAAGTAAAAAAGAATGTCTATCTTCAAGACCTTTAAACGTGTGTTTCTCACACTTGGCTTTTTTAGAGTCGGTGCCCACTGTAGCTCTAAATCTTGTGCATCAATATTTTGAAAATGCTGCACACTCTTTCTTTAAATAAATTATGAGGTAATAATGTCTAGATTTTTTTTTAACTTTAACGTATTTTAAAATAAAATATTTTCGTTTTCGATTTTTTAGAATTGAAAAATCAAAAATAAAAAACAAAACGTTTTTACCTGCAGAAACTTATCAACTAATAAAATAATTTTGGTTTATTCATTTCAGATGATACAAAGTTGAGTAGTTCTGAGATGCATAGCAATGAAACTTTTT